>JAHWFP010099366.1:4206-54753 GCA_023313725.1 Lithobius niger | reverse complement strand
CACGTCTGTTCCAACACCTTTTATAGAGGATGCCAAGCTGGCGCCAACAGATACTGAATGGAAGACAATTACTATGAAAAAGGATGATACAGCATATTCGGCATCAGAAAAATCGGTGGTGCTGACTGGTAACAAGGATAATGTTACACTACCACAAGTGTCCAATTTGGCAGCTGAAAAGTCAGTGATTATTACTGTTAATAAAGATAATACTGTACTTTCGGACGTTTCTAAAGATAGTACTATACTTTCGGACGTTTCTAAAGATAGTACTATACTTTCGGATGTTTCTAATGGGAGAGAAAGATTGTCTGGCACTGCAATAAGCATGTCTGTTCTAACACCTTTTATTGAAGATCCCCAAAGTATGGCGGATCGTGATTATGACACGTTAAGCAATCTTGCGGCATCAGAAAAATCTCTAGTCTTGACAGAAAATAAGGATAATGCTACCATTAATGTTGGGGACACGGGGCGAGGGTGTCGTTTGCCGCGGGTCTTACCGGCGTACGTTGCGCATGGGAGCAGAGCGTGAGATCCACGGATGGTGATTACGTAGATAAAGTTCTTGACCCCCACGAGCCCAATCGTCGTAAAGACGTCGAGGTCCGCAGATCCAGGGTAAGGCAACGGTAACTCGAAATAAACTGATACCAGTTATTGGTGGTCCAACACTCCTTGTTTATTTCCTCCTTTGGTGGTACGACGTTGGCCCCGGCTGATTCAGTACTGTCCTTCGCCTGTCTCTTCACTTGTATCATGATGAGTTGACGCAAAATGCTATTTCTCATAATGGAGTTGCTCACCCAGGGAGAACTAGAAACACTGTTGGGAAGAACCCACGTCGTCCTCTCTACTTCCGTGGGAAGTCTTTGGCGCCTAAAGCCATGTTCCAGTAGGCTAAAACATAGGCCTAGACTGGGCAGCCATATTGTTTTTCTCAAGAGAGAAACTGACAGGCGTTTTTGCTCAACAAGGAGCTGAGAGAGAAGAGATACAAAAACAAACGTGAAAGAGAACAGGAGTTAGGAAGTACGTAACAGTGAGGGGCCGAACGTCGTTACACAGGGGGCAACAATTAAAACAACCTGCTTAAAGCAGTAAATCGTCCCTGAGAGTATAACAATCTGGATATCATTGTTACCAGTCAACAGTGGTGAGCGTGTAAGAGACGTAAGAGAGAACGTTGTTACAATGTGTTTATCAACAACAAACTGCTAGAGTACATGCTTCGGCCGAAGACTATTGTTGTTAAAAGTATTGTTCACACAAGCATTGTCTTTACTTAACAGCTCTGGTGTAACGCCGGCGTCACCGATCAAAAGCACAGCGATGAGCATTAGAGATGCTATCCCCACGGAACGAAAAAGGGAGCTAATTAAGCGGGAGAGGGGCGAACCTTAGGGTACCAACAGGGCCGTTTATAAAGTGTGGTTAAACGCTCCCACATATTACAAGCACAAATTCCTATCTCCGATGTATTTTGATCAATGCTCGCAATCTTATATTAACATGGGGAGATTCTGGGCAACACTGGCTACTAATAGTTATGACAATCTGTTCGTGGTGGAAACTTGGTTAAATGAAAGCATCACGGATTCTATGATCACAGGAAACTACCCATACTGTGATCCGTCGCGATCGTGGTTCTAGAGCAGGCGGCATTTTGGTTGTTTATTGATTAGGCTTAAATATGATAAGTGTTAGGGTCTCCGAACATACTGAAGCAATTTGTTTATTAATGCCTTTACATAAATTAAATATTATACTCTGCTACATTCCAAATGGTAGAGATGAGCAACTTGTGGCAAACACATGCATTTTCGTAAAATCCTGCATACATCCTCTTTATTCTAACTTGGACCTAAATCTTTCTACCATAAATTGGGACTTGCTGTATGCTGCTGACAGGCTTCATAGTGGTTTCCTTGGTGTCGTCATTGAGCTAGGCCTTTGCCAGCTCGTCAGGGAACCTACTCGAGGAGAAAATATCCTCGACATTCTTCTTACTGATAATGCCAGACTTGTAATTGGCAGCAAAGTGATTGATCATTTGGGTACAAGTGATCACTGCATGGTTTCTTTTGATGTCCAATCAACCTACACAGCATTCACGAGTGAGCCCGTAAGACTGGTAAGATTGATTTTAACCGCCTCAGACATAGACTTGCGGGCATTGACTGGCATGGTCTCATGGAGATAGCTGCCTCGAGCACTATCTTGGCTTTGGACCTATTTTTTGAAACCCTCCAGGAGGAAGTGAATCAGTGTAGATCGGTTTCAGGCCAAACTAAGAAACCTGGTTACATACTTCCATGAAATATCCCTAAACTTGGCCATCACAAATTAAAGCTGTGCCATGCCTATAAAAAACGCTAACTATGGAAAATCTACACTCCTATAATAATTACAGTAAAACCTCGATTATCCAAACTAAATGGGACCAAGGTTAGTTCAGATAATCGAAAATTTGGATAATCCGATTAATGTTAATAATACTAGCCGTACTGCAGGCAAGGGAAAAATTACGGACAAAAACCGGTATTATATATACCTATAAACAACCTTTATTCATATTTTCAAGATTGCCATTTAGTTAAGTAATTGATTGTGATTAAACTATTTTGCTAATAAATAGTTTAATCGCATTAATCGATTAAACTAATATGGCACTGTACAGTACCGTAAATAAAAAAATAAAAAATAAAAATAAAATCCCTATGAACGATCAACGTTGATTTGGTATAAATCGTTCTATGCAGGCAGTAATCCTTGTAGTAGGCTAATCCTAATACATATTTATACCTTAGTTAGTATTTTTACGTCATCAAAACTAACGTGAAATTGCTTCTGTGTGATGAAAATAGCACTTGGTTCATGCAAACGGAGGCTAATTCATTAAACAAACATCGTTCGGCCGCCATCTTGTCGCGTTTGCAAGCTGGGAATCCTGGGGAAATCCCCTTTCCTGCTGCCATCAACGTCACTGCCTTTTCCTCCAATTAACTGCTCCGTTTCAAAAGCCGTTGGCGCGTTCTGTAGTATCGCGACTCGCGAGCTCCGATTGGTTCATTTGTAGCATGTGGCATTGGGGCCAGTCATAATGTGATGTCACGCGAAGCGAGTCAAGGTCGCCTCATTGGAACTAGAGTGAGTGAGTTCTTTGTGAATGGCCGGCTAGGAAACAACAATGGACGCCACGCGACAGATTGTGGGAGCGCTATCGACAAGCGACAATATTTGAGGCCATATAACAACTTTACTTGCACGGTAATAAAATAAAAAGATTTCGGAGTTGTTGGAAGAACAACCAGTGGCTGCTAGCATTCCAAGATTGCCTAGGTTCAGCAAGTATTGATATTTTCTTTAGACCTACTCGGAGTTTGCCGGTTTTCTTAGCCAAGGGCAGTTCGGATAATCAGGGTGTTTGGATAATCGGGGTTCGGATAACTGAGGTTTTACTGTACCACAAAATATATATGCTATGCTGTAGCTAATTGGCATAGTGAACATACATCCGCTGCTATTAAAGCGGGAACACTTTCAGCCCTTTTCCGCATTTATCGTGACAAAACATGTAGTGCTTGGGACTTTCCTCCTATCAAAATTGGTGGTGACTATAAAACACGTAACGGCGAAAAAGCAGATATTCTTAACCAACTGTTCGTGTCAAACGGACAAGTTGACAACAATGATATTTTTCCATCACTTGATCTTGAGGATACTCTAAACCTCTCTTTTAATATCTGTTTCACTCCATACTCTGTCAAGCGTACCCTCGACAAAACGAAATCTAGTCATGCTGTTGGTCCCGAGGGGTTTTCCACCTATTTCTATAAACAAATTAGTAATGAAATAAGTTACCCCTTGTCTTTTATCTTCTCATCCTCTTTAATGGAAGGCATACTTCCACCAGTCTGGAAAACTGTGGTTATCACACCTGTTTTTAAGAAGGGAGATGCATCTGATCCTAAGAATTATCGTCCAATCGCTCTCACAGTTATACCATGCAAGTTAATGAAAACGCTTATCCGAGATTGTATGCTTGCTTATATTGAATTTGTTGACTTAATCCTACCCGATCAATTTGGCTTTTTGCCAGGCCAGTCAACTACTTTGCAGCTCTTACTTTGCCTTGACAAGTGGACCTCTGCCATGGATATTGGTGTACCGTCTGATATCGTCTATTTCGATTTCAGCAAGGCGTTTGAATCTGTAGTACACTCTAAATTATTATTCAAAATTAAAAACTCAAGTTTTAACTGTGAACTTTTGCGGTGGATTTCATCTTTCACTAGTGATCGAACCCAATGTGTTCGAATCTCAAATCCTTTTTTTCCATGAGGCCCGTTACCAGTGGCGTCTCCCAGGGCTCAGTCTTGGGACCGCCTTTGCTTGTGATATATTTGAATGATCTTACATGCAACCTGGAAGATACCTCTTTGTCAAAGTTCGCATATGATCTTAAACTAGACTCCGCCATTGTTGGGACAGACCGTGAAAATATCTGCTGCGAAATGGCTTCAGTTGCAGATTGGGCAAAAAAAATGACAACTGCCTCTTTCTATTCCTAAATGTTGTACATTACACGTTGATCGCACTAACTTTAATACGACCTATATTTTGGAAGAAAATGCTCTACCAGATGTAAATTCTGTTAAGGATCTCGGCGTCTGGTTTTGCAGCGACTTAAAGTTTAGTCATCATTGTTCCCAAATCACTGCAACAGCATTTAAACGCTTAGCTATTGTATACCGCTGTTTAAAACCTTCAAACTTTTTGTGCGTCCTATCCTGGAATATGCAAGCCCGGTTTGGTCGCCTTACTTGCTGCACGACATCGATAGCGTTGAATCTGTCCAGCGGAGATTTACAGAGTCCTTACCAGGATTACGAAATCACACCTACATTGAGCGCTTACAGTCTGCGAGATTGGAATTACATGAACTTCGACGCCTAAAGACGGATCTGATTTTGACTTTTAAAATTATCCACGACAAACTTCCTCTAGCACTCCCTGTTTTTGAGCACTATAATATGTGCTTGGCACGCGGCCATTCACTTAAACTCAGAAGTCAACCTGCACACTTAAACTGTCTTGTAAGCTTCTTTTCCCATCGTGTGGTTGAGGTTTGGAATGCTCTGCCCGAGTCTACTGTCTCCTCTGCTACCATTGATAAATTCCGATGCAGAAATAAACAACCAAAATCTATCGAGGTTCTTGAAACGTAAACCATATTGGTTTTAACTTTAATTCGTAATTAGTGTGTTATGGTTTCCTGTGCTTCCAACAGTTGACAACTGGGAACATAAAAATTTGCCATGCTTTATACAATTTGTAATTCCCATGGTATCGCGCTATGGTCCTGGTGTTGCCCATTTCTCGACACACGTTTAGTTTCTTTTTCTATGTTTTTTTCCTTAATTGTACGATGTCTACCAGGCTCACTGTCAGTGACTGCATTGTCCTTTCGTTTCCTGTTGTTCCCGCAACAAATTATTATTTATTTATTTATTTATTTATAACTATTACCAACATACTTTTACAGAACGGCAAGAACATTTGTTTAGTTCCTTCTTAGAGAGAGGATCTTGCATAAGAATTATTCAAGTACAAGGCATGTATATTCTAATTCTGAGGAGATCTTCAATTTAAATGTAAGAAAAATATAATCTTGTACGCTACTCAGGTTGATGTAGATTTAGTGTTTCTGTGCAAAACAATCTTAGCTTCTAAGTATCGTAATGCTTTGCCAATTCAGTTAGTCATATAATGTTTTTCAAGGTTTACCTGGAACATCAAAGGGTCTTGGATCTTGAAGTTTAATGCCAAAAGAAACATTTGGTGCCGATTCGTGGACAGCCTGATCGCTCTTTTCAGGACGATAAACATTTGGAGCTGGAGGAACAAATGCATTAAAAAGTTTTAACAAACAAACAAGTCTTAAAATTTACGTTTAGTCTACAACCACATTTTTTACTATTCATACGTCACACTCTTAATATTCAGTTCACAATTTTATTCCTTATAGAAAAAAAATGTTTTCATCAGTAATATGCTTTCAGGTCTGAAAATGTTTGTCGTTTTTAATTCAATGGGCGTGGAGTCAGGGCCTTTTCTCGGCCCAAAAACAAACCCATAAAGTTGAATATTAATTTATTCTAAAAAGTACGAATGTTGATCTTGTATAACCATGTGTGAATATGGGATTATTTAAATACGTTCTATGTATGGAAGTCACGTAGTTTTAGTAAGCTTAACAGCAGTAAACAGTTACACTTCTTACCAATTAGAGTAACATCACATTTATTTTTATTTTTAAAGAAAATAATATTCCCTGCACATCATAGTCAAGCAATTATAGTCAAGTCACAAGAACCAACTTGAAACTCGGTCTTTAAATTCACTGAAAATTTTTTTATACTCCTGTATGCCATTTAAGAAATCTTTTTGCATTTACTTTTTAAGTAGTTCTTTTTTAAACTCCAAAACACAAATCATGGTGGGTCGCAAATCCATAATGCTACACATGTCAAACGTATATGTGATGTTCTAGAATTGTTATGGTTCAAAGTTACTTTTTCGTATAGAGTTACGAAAGCTTTCAACAAAGAGGCATTGTAAATGTAGGGACTCGTATAAGATGACACATGGAACCAACGAACGTGAAATCTGCTAGCCTAAACTAGTTAGTGACTACAGCACACCTACGCAAAAATTGCGTAACCCATTGGCAAACGTATCCGTCAGATATTACCTGGGACATCAAAGGGTCTTGGATCTTTCAGCTTAAGACCGAAGGAGACGTTTGGTGCTGATTCATGAACAACTTCGTCGCCTTTCTCGGGGCAATAAACATTTGGAGCTGAAATACAACCAGCAGATCATGACTACAAGGTTTTAATGCAATGTTTGTTAATTTTTCAGCAGTTGTAGATTGTAAAGCACTATCAGATTTATATTGTGCCAAAGGGCTACAAAGTTTCGTTACAGAATATCTATATTTTCGTCACCAACTAACTAACTGTCACTGCTGACTAACTGTCCTCGTTCTATCTTACCAGGTACATTAAATGGTGCTGGATCTTGTAGTTTAACTCCAATATAGAAATTTGGTGCCGATTCATGAGTAATTCCATCTCCTTTCTCTGGACAATAGGCGTTTGGAGCTTAAAATATAAACCAAGCATTATTGTAACAGAAGAATGAGTTTACGTTTTAATACACAATTATGACCAAGCATGCACAACACAAAATAAGTGATTATTCACTAAATGTTTTTTATAATAAAATATTATCATACTAAGCATGTTCTCTAGTAAAGTGTATGCTGGTTTATTAGCACCTAAAATTCATCAAATATTTCAAGTAATCTCCAGCCAGTAATGTTTTAGTTTACTCCAATGCAACTCCGACTATCACTGCATTTATGATTAGCTAATTTTTATTTCGTGATTTTGGTATCAACAAATAGATCGTTATTGGGAAAATAAAATATTTTGGATTTAGGACCGAATGTCGACATTTGAGGACATTTTCATTAAGGTATACTTTTTTCATTACTAATTAGTCTTTATTGGATGAGTTAGCACATTTTCCATAGACCTGATTTTAAAAATACAGTTGATGTTTTTCACACAATAAACAAAAATGTGATCATTAAATACAATCAGGCAATACGATAAATATATTTAGTTTGTCTGGCTAAGGGTGTATTTTACAAACAAAATAAACAGGACTTTACAAACTGGTCCTTCTTGTGGGGCTGGAAGATTTCCAATAAGTTTTCTGCATAAAAATGGAGCAAATGTACACTACACATGCTGTTTTCTCTGGAAATTTCAATATAATGTTCATAAAATTTTGTAAATCTTGATATGGTTGATATAGTTTTGCCATTTGGCAATGCCTAATTTTGTTTTGCTACCGATTTAGTGCAACTGATGCCAAATAACATCGTATGCTTTGCCTATTGAGTGAATCCTATATTTTTGTCAAGTTTCACCTGGCACATTAAAGGGTCTTGGATCTTGAAGTTTAACGCCAAAAGAAACATTTGGTGCCGATTCATGGACAGCTTGATCACTCTTTTCAGGTCGATAAACATTTGGTGCTGAAGGAACAAAAACATAAAAAAGTGTGAATCTACTGAATCTACATAACATATGCTAAACTATACCCAATTTTTTTTAGTATTGGGACCATTCCTTCAATTTTTTATCTTTTTCACGAAAAAAATTTCATCAAATATTTTCGCAGCGAATTTTTTAAAAATCCATTCGACAAACAAAACCTCTTCTCAATTCGAAATTCAACCCATAATGTTAAATACTAATTTAATTTAATCGAAGCAAGTTGAACTTACACAACCTCGTGTGATTCTGGGATTATTGTGAATTTCTTTTACGTTTTTAAGCCACATAGTAGAACTCCTTGCCCTTAGTAGTGAAGTGGTTTTGGAAAAAAATGACCTTCTTGTGACTAAACGGTCACACAAACAAAACGTTTATGTTATGTTCTGGGCTAGTGCAGCAACTCGTCTTTTTGTTTATGAAGATGTACATTAGCTTCATTCAAAACACAGCATTGAAAGTAGTGAAAGATAAAAGGTGACATGTGAAATATAGTGGCTATTAGCAGCCAAAACACGCAACTATCACAGTCAGTAATGCCAAAATACATTTTCATGTTTGTTCATAACGAAAGAGAAACCAAACTGCTTTCTATGTTTCTGCACGTTTATTGTGTTGATTTTCAAGGAACACTAACTTTTTAACATGTTAACCAATGAGTTCCCTATTAGTTGTTTTCCGCCTGCTTGTTACAAAATATACTATTCATCAAGAATGGCAAGTTTTGGATCGAACAGTTTAACGATGGGATGTCAACGTTAGAGAAAGACAATTTTGTGCGGCTCCATTACCACCCAATAATACCCGCAAACAGTTTTAAAGTGGTTATTTAATTTTTAATTCCATGACTTCGGTCCACGATATGTAGAACAGAAGAAAATGCAGTAGGTTTTCCTTTCCCATAAAATAAGAAATTAAGCCAGGGTTTAAAGAGCTGGTAAGACGTTTTTTTTTTTTACAGAATTCAACATTTGTGACTTTTGTTTAATCTTTCTTGGAGAAGATATCAATAGGTAGTCTAAATGCAAATGGACTAGATCTGTAAATTTAATTTGCCTGGAAATCCTTGGCTTAATGGTTAGAAAAATATAGTATTTATATTTCCTAGTCACGCCACTAAAGATTTATAATAATAATAATAACAACATTTTCCACTAGTAAAGTGGAGGGATAACAAAAGAGACGGGAGTCCGCTTATATTGCTCCCTATTTATTTGAGCAAGAATCAACCATTGGCCACCGGTAGTGGACGTTTAAGGAATTTTTTTTAAATCGTTAGTATGCAACAGTCCACTAAATCTAGCAACAATGAATGCAGACACTGTTTCATCGCTGAGGGAATTCCAAGGCCTTACCACCCTAACCGAAAAGAAGTTCCGGCGACAGTCTAAATGTGCTACAGGAGTTGACAGTTTCCATTTGTGGCCCCTCGTATTAATTCCACGTTGCGCCAAATCAAAAAAGGGGAGGTCAATGGCAATAAGACCGTGAAGGATCTTGTACGTTAGAATTAAATCGAATTTGATTCTTCTTAACTCGAGCAGTTCAAGGCCCACCCTTTCCAATCGCTCTTCATAAGGGACCTTCCAAAGGCCCGGTAGCTGAACCTCCGCTGAACCTTTTCAAGACGATAAATGTCCTGGACCAGGTATGGGGAACAGACTGGCGTAGCATATTCCAGCAGGGGACGAATAAATACCTTAAAAGCCCATACCTTGGTAACAGAATTTTCCAGAGATAAAACATTGATTTACAATAGCTGAACGGCAATTAGCAGAGTCGCAGACCTTTTTACAGTGAGTAGATGATTTTAAGTTACTAGTGAACCAGGTCCCAAGGTCCTTTATCTCATTAACTGTTGGAAGAAGCACGTTTTCAAGATTATACTTATTAACTCTGGTAAAATTTCCCACCTGGAAAGTGACACACTTTTGAACAGCTAACGGTAGTTGCCAAAGTGTGGACCATTCAACCACTTTTTGAATCAGTGACTGAAGATCCTGTGATCTAGACAAGGTTAAATTTTCCACACCAATTTTGAGATCATCCGCGAATTTGAAGCCGAAGGTATCTATAGTTGAAAGATTTAAATCATGAATATAGATTAAGAAAAGTAGTGGTCCTAAAACTGAACCCTGAGGAACACCACATGGTACTGGAACCCATGACGAAACCGTATATTCAATGATGACCCGCTGATTCTGGTTAGATAAAAAGGCCGACAGCCATTTGTATAATTTCCCAGTGATGCCGCAGCTACTTATCTTCAATAGTAATTTCTGATGGACTACAGATTCAAAAGCTCTTTTGAAATCAAAGTAGATATTATCAGTTTGAATACCGACATCGAGGGCACTGGTCCATCTATCGAGGTCCATTAATAATTGATGAGTAGTAGATCTCTGGGGTAGGAAACCGTACTGGTCTTGAGTAATTATGCAATTATCCCTAAGAAATTGAAGAAGTGTGTCACGAATAACAGACTCTATTACCTTACATGTAACACATGTAAGAGCAATTGGTCTATAATTTTGGGGATCGGAGGGGGAACCCTTTTTAAAAACAGGCACCACATTTGCAGTGCACCAGGCCTTGGGCAATACTCCAAGGGCAAAAGAACGTGAGAACAGAGCAGATAGCGGGTAGCAAATAACACTGGCTACTTCCTTCAATAGAAATCCCGAGATTCCATCTGGTCTGCAGGACTTACTTGGTTTGAGCCTAGAAAGAGCACGAAGAACAACGTGGGGTGGAAAGTTAACCTGAGGACACATGGCGGTCATACTGGACACTCCTCGATCAAGGGTGGGAAGATTTCCATCATCAACAATCATATTTGAGGCGAAAGTATTACTTAGTAAATGTGCTTTTAATGTCTTATCAGTTATGAAGAAGTCTCCATCCTTAAGGGGAGGCAGAGCCCGTGAGGTTGAGGTTAATTTCCTGTAGAGTTTATATAGGGAAGTCTGATTCCCTTCTCGTATTGCTGATACTTCCTTGGATTTGTACCATGACTCAACAGTCTCAGAATACTTTTTCCGAGCTAAATTATATTCTTTTAATGTCAATTGGCATCTGTTGATTTGTAGGTGCGCCAACACTTAAGTTTTAATCGGCTCATTTTCAAAATATGAGCAGGAAAAATACCACGTCCGTATCGGCGTCGTGCAGGAGCACTATGGCTTAGTTTCAAATGTTCAGAAAGAATCTGCTGAAAGCAAGTCCACGCCAATTCCATATCCTGGTGACCTTCAAAAACAAGCTCATCCCACTTTATTGCTAGGGAATCACGAAGCTTATCGTAGTTAATTTTGCCATGAATGATGTTATCTGGTAAATGTTGTAAATTTCCTTCCCTAGTAATACCAAGATTTACTGAAAAACACACAACACAATGATCACTATTACAGAAGTGCTCCCCTACCTCAAGGCCAAAAATCAAACGGTCCTCATGTGTAAAAACCAGGTCCAAAACATTGTTCCCCCTAGTTGGTTTATCTACCAGCTGGTTCAGACCTAATGGGGCAATAATTTCTAGAAAATACTCGTGGTTGCTGTTGTACTTTCCCAGTCAACCGTGGACAGGTTGAAATATCCCAGGAGAATATTTGAGTGATCAGGGTTGACAGAAGCAACAATAAAATCACATATGGCCAATATGTCAGCCTTCACAAAACTATTTCGTAGATACCCAAGAATAAAATTAATTTTGTTTTGGGGGAGTGTAACAGTCACGCATTTAGTGTTATTTTCGCTGAAAAATCTTAAGCACAGTATTGTAATGTTTTTCCAATTCAGCGATTCTTACCTGGCACATCAAAGGGTTTTGGGTCTTGAAGTTTAACGCCAAAAGAAACATTTGGTGCAGACTCGTGGACAGCTTGATCACTCTTTTCAGGTCGATAAACATTTGGTGCTGAAGGAAGAAAGTATTAAAAGGTCAGAATGCACTGAACAATCCTTGAAAACAGAGTTTAAGTCTACAGTCACACTTTTAAATAATCAGAGTTAAATAAATAATGTTCACCACAATTAACGTGGTAGGTACCGGAAGGGTGTTGAACCACTAACACCGGACCAACGAGAGAGTGGGAAACAAGACTGTTTTTCGGGCCAAAATCAAAGTCAAGATGGTCGTTTGAGGTAGGAATGCAGTGGTTCATTGTTTAGCATTCTACGAAAGCCAGTTAACGTGTTCATACTAGCCACCGCAGCACCAAGGGCATCCCGAATTGGGACGACATGGACAGAGAAGAAATCTCGGCGACAGTTAAGGTGCGAGCCCTGCACAGACAACTTCAGGGGTGTCCCCTAGTAATTTGACCGTTTGGAGCTTTATCAAAGAGTTTTAGTCTACAGTCACACTTTTGAACAATGACACTAACTAACATTACAATTTTCTGATTTTGTTTATAGAAAGAAAGTTATATTCCCTGTAAGAAAAACAATACGACATATGAACGTCAAAAATGAATCCATGAAGACAATTGGCATTTTGCCTCGAGGATGTATTATGAAATCAGGACAATTTCGTATCACTACTTCAAATTCTTCGTCATACAAAAAAGTTTACGCGATGGTACGTAATTATCATCTAGGGTGGATAACCCAAGACATGTAATCATTCACTGTAATAATTTTTCTATAGAAAAACGTATCAACCCAGGATTTTATCCAGAAAATTATACACAGATCAATGCACGATTCTACAGTATTAGCAGCTGACATTTAAAATATCTTCCTCAAGCAATTATTTCTCAATCAATAATGCTTTCTGGTCTTTCAAGGAAACTCCAAATACAATTGTCTGTTTTTATGGGTAGGACTAGGGCGAATCTGATCGCCTTCGAACCTCTAGGTTTCGTTCTTGGTTATCGAAACTGTATTTACCAGTTACTGTTTTTCTTCTCCTAGGTGTGGATTCACCAAATTGATCTTTCCTGGGAGAATAAAAGCCTGTTTATGTTGGAAGATATTTTTTATGGCTCTGAAACGTTTTATTACCTCAGGTAAATGATCTATTTGGTGATACTGTAAACCTGGAAAGCATCTTCAGAGAGGTCGTACCTAATTTCGTTATTAATTATTGCTTGTTGTATGAGTTAGTCCATTTTCCATAGTGTTGATTTGAAAAAAAAATAGTGTTTTTAATTCACAGAATAAGAAACAACTTGGTCCTTTTCCATAAAATAGATGTATGTTCTCTGGCAAATAACTGTTAGCATTTTTTTGTACAGAACAACAAATATAAAGCCATTGTTTGTAGTTTCGTTCTCGGGGTGGGTTGGGGATCTTATATGTAGGTTTTCCTAATAAAAATGGAACAAGGTCTTCCCTGGAAACCCTAGTTTAGCGAAATATCTTGAGTATGTTTCCTGTTCTGTTCACGCTAATAAAACAGAATTAGTGGTACTGGCATAAAACGGTGTTAGATTCAGTATCATAATGTGTTGCCGCTTCAGTGAATCTATCCGTATTTTCAAGGTTTACCTGGAACGTCAAAAGGTCTTGGATCTTGAAGTTTAACGCCAAAAGAAACATTTGGTGCCGATTCGTGGACAGCTTGATCGCTCTTTTCAGGATGGTAAACATTTGGAGCTGGAGAAATAAAACCATTAAAATAGCATTAATCTACTGAACAAGTTTATAGTCTACAGCCAGATTTTTCACTACAGGAACGACTGCCACGATTGTCTACTTTTTTTTTAAGGGCAGGTAATTTTTTAATTCAAATAAAAACTATTCGATAGTCAAACTCTTTTCTCGACGCAAAATTCAACCCAGAAAAGTGACTACAAATATTATGAAAGTGACGTAAGTTGAAATTCCACAGCAGTGATTGTGGTATTATCATGTTTTTAAGCCACGTAGTATATCTTCTTGCCCTTAGTAGTAACGTTGTTTTTATGAAACATCCACCAAAAATAAATAAATAAAGTAGTCTTGTTGGGGAGAAATTTATAGGCTCGCATAAATAAAACGTTCATGTGATGTTTTGGATTAGTGCAACACCTCAGTTTTTGATTTGCAAATGTACACTGGTTTATGCAAAACACATCCCCGAAAGAGTAGTGTAGGGTTGACTGGTATGATGGGTAATAGCAGCCAAAGTAAGAAAAAATTACAGTTAGCAATGCCAACAAGCATGTTTAGGAAACCATGTTCATTCGTAATGAAAAATAAACCAAACTTCATTTTATGTTACAGCATGGTATTGTAACGAATTTTGAGCCACCAATGCTCACTAGACTTTTTTATGTGTCAACCACTATGTCCGCCATTATTTTTTTTTTTTTTGCATCTGTTTGTTTACCAAATAGACCGTTCTTCGAGAATGGCAAGTTTTGGATTAAATAGTTTAAAGATGGGATCAACAACGCTCGTCATATTACTGTGAAAGTTCGTCAAATTTGAGTCACAATTCCGAGAATTATGGAGAATATTACTGTTAAACTTCACAACGAAGACATCTTCAATGTCTTGCGAATTTTCAATGGCAAACTGCCATCTTCTTCAGGCACTTTTGACAAAGTATCGGCCTCTTTACAACTACATCGTCTGCTACGAATTTCTAACCGCCAACATCCGCTGCTACGAATTTGTAAGTTCCGCTCCTCGCAGCCTCCCGTACTTCGTGGGCAGCGCGTTCACTAGCTCATCAAGCTTCCACTGTCGGCCAAGCTATTGTTTCAGGTCCCTCCCAACGATGTTTTCAACACGGGGAAATGCAGGCCCTTGAATGTTCACCAATGATGCACCTCCAATTTCATGCAATCGTATGGCTATGATTCTAAGCATCTCAGATGCCTGTCATTCTTAGAATTTGAAGTCACTAGCGTCTCAGCTTTCTCCCATCCGATACTATGCTTAGACTCCATGCAGTGAGCTGCGATGCCGGTGTCTTCCTTCTCGATTCTTACATTGGCCATGTGTTGCCCCATTCTTGTCCTGACTCCTTTCCTTGTCTCTCCTATATATACGGCATCGCAGTCTCTGCATTGTATCTTGTAGATGCCTTCACGAACATTCCTCACTCCTCCCATCATTACTTCATCCTTCAGTTTTTGTGTCTTCTTCAGCATTCTTACTTCATTTTTCCTCTTCTTCCTCATCATTCCTTTCGTCAGTTTTTTGATGTTATCCGTGTTTTTAAGGTAGGTAGTGAAGCCGCACTTGTTCAACACCCACTTTATTGGTTCACTGAGACTTTCAAGATGTGTGAGAACCACTTTTGGCCCTCTTTCTCCTTTCTCCTTCTGTGTTTCTCTCTTATTCTTTTTCTCACTAACCACTTTCTTTCGCATTTCATTCAAAAGTCCGCCTGGGTACCCTAGTTTTAAAAACCTTTCTTTCGTCTCTTCCATATGCCAATTTTCGGTCACTCTGTCACTCGAATTCCTTGCCACCCTTCTGAACTCATTCTTTGCAATTGCCTTCAATTGTGCCTTCGGGTGCCCCGATCTATAATCAATCCCTCTTTCCGTCGACATTGGCTTCCTATACGGTTCGTATTCAATTCTTCCTTCGTCACTCCTCTTCAACACGTCCAAAAATGCCAGCTTCCCGTCCTTTTCTTCTTCCAGCGTGAACTCAGTTCCTTCTCTCCAGGTATTAATCCTGTGCAAAAGTCTTTCTAAATCCCTCCTCTTCATCACTGCAAACACATCATCCACAAACTGTTTCCAGATCCTTACACTCAATCCTGATTTTAAAACCATTTCATCCAGATGTTGCATTACAAGTTCAGCCATTATTGGCGAACTAGAGAAGCCCATCGGCGCTCCTCTAGTTTGCGAATAAATGTTACAGCCAAATGCAACATAGATGTGTGACAGCAAAACCTTCAGCAACGCACGATCTTTCTTAAAATCTTTCCTTGGAACCCCCCCACCTCCGTCTCGACATTGCCAACATTTCCAGAATCAGTCTACGTGACAGGTTAGGAAATAGGCCTACCACATCAAACGACACAAGGATTTCATCCTCATCCAGTCTCACGTCCCGCACCTCGTCAAGCAACTCTGCCGTCTTTTTCAACCTACTGTCACCTCGCACATACTTCTGCAGTAGTCGCTTTGCCACCTCCCAGTCTAACTCTTGGGCCATCCCTCCTTTTGCTGACATTATAACTCTCAATGAGACTCCTTCTTTGTGGGTCTTTATTTGGGCGAAAACTGAAGGCAGTTTTTGGGGCATCTTCGGCAGCAGTTTTTGCATCTCCTCTTTAGACAGGTGGCCTTCCTTCATAAGCCTTTCAATCGCAAATTTCAAGTTTATAATAGGCCCATTTCCCTGATCCCCTTCTTTCTTCTCATACATTCCTGATTCTTCCAATTCCTTCTTAATTCTCTCATCATGATCTACCATATCTAACACTACTGTCTTATTCGATTTATCAGCCCTCTACACCACAATTTCAGTATTCATTCTTAGCCTCCTAATTGCGTCAGCTTGCCTTACACTAATATTGGGTTTGATTCTTGGCGGGTTTTTCACCAATAGATGTTAAATTTGGAGTCTCACTTCTGGTGCCCAGGTATTACCACGCAATGTTTCTTCCACATCAGCCACCGGGTTAGCTCTAACATTCATATCTACTTGTTTTCCCTACCGGAATGAATTTCCAATCGAAATTCAAAACACTCAGTTCATCTTCGTCCAGTTCCACTTTCGACCGATTTTCAACAAATGGAAAGTCCTTCTTTTTATTCTCTTCTCTTCCCCAGTCCGCCTTTTCCTCGTGGCTCGCACGTTGTGTCCTCCTCCTTCTTTCTTCCCTTGCCCTCCGATATGATTCATCATGCACCCCCATTATCTTCAACTTCACCATGTGTCTTTCAACAGTCACTCTCTCAGTATTCAAAAGACAGTAATGTAATATGGTGTGGTAAATTTTCCTAAATTGGAGTTTGTCAATCTCCATTACCTAATGTTTGTACCAGGTCCATTTTTGTGTAAAATTGCACCAGTTAAATTTATAATATTTCAAAAACATTATGTTTATTTCGTTAGGTCATGGTATTCCTCTAATGTTACCTGGGACGTCGAAAGGTTTTGGATCTCTTAGCTTTACGCCGAAAGAGACGTTTGGTGCTGTTTGATGGACAACTTCGTCCCCTTTTTCAGGGCAGTAAACATTTGGAGCTGAAATATAACCAAAAAAATTCGTAAAAGGAATAGCGAATATATTAGTATAGTATGCACTACGAATGCAACATGAGTATGGTGAGCATGAATTCTTCTTTGTTGTCCACAAATCTTAAATTTTCTAACATCCTAATAGATTTTTGGAAGGGTTTACTGCAGAGCAACTCATAAACTTGAATATTACGCAGGCGGGTAAGATAAAATAAAAATATGACTGATTAATCGCAAGGCATTATTTCGTTTGTATTATCCAAAAATTGTTTTTCTATATTTTAACAATTTATTTTTTTGATGCAGCAGTTACAATGTTTTTGTTTTGTTTAAAAAAAAAATTGTATTATGGTCAATTACGTAGTCCAATCTCACTTATCTATGTCTTACCAGGTACGTTGAATGGTGCTGGATCTTGTAGTTTAACTCCGATGTAGAAATTTGGTGCCGATTCAACAGTAATTCCATCTCCTTTTTCTGGACAGTATGCATTTGGAGCTAAAAATATAAATTAAATGTAGATTATTTTATAATGTTTATTGTATTGTTGTGTAACCATTATTATATTGTTAAATACTTTGTCGTTTTTTTTTTGTTAGTTTGTTTTGTAACGAAGAATCACTGAACTAAGTAAAGAAACTGAATAACTTCATAATTGAAAAAAAGAGGATTGCAGGCTCCAATTTTTTAGTGATAAGTGTCAACTAATTTAGAATTTAGACCTTTGATCATAAATACTGAGAAGTAGACAGGATGGTCTGCTTGCTTAAAGCACATCAATTAGAATTTTATATTTTAGGATATTGTAGCTAACGTAAGACGTTTTTAACTGTATTTTAAAATGGCAACAAAAATTCGGACATGAACGAAAGACTCGAATCACTGAGAATATAACCGACTCGACTCGATGCGAAGTGAAACTATTGGGCTCGCATGTGCCTAGTGAATAGCTTCCTTTTTCTTGTTTGGCACAGGTAATCCTTAATCGTTAATCGGCAATCGGTAATCGTTAATTGTTTTCGATTTTTGTACAATACAAAAACACCAAGCCCAATATTTCCAGCAGCATGTGGTTTTGATTCAAAAATTACATATTTTGTAATTCATTACTTCCAATACCAGCCAGAATTTACGTTCTAATGCATCAAACAAAGAGCACAGAAAGTGTTTCATTGACTGCAATCATCCTTTATTTCGTTATTTATTCACTGATTATTTCATTATTTAACGTCAGTTTTTTTTAGTGTCTCTTAAAAAACATAAGTAATTCAAACTAAAAAATAAAATAATAAGCTAGAATCTGATCCATTACATTAAACAAGGGAAAATGAGATACTTTTGCAAAGAGGAAGTAGTACTTTTTTCCACTGATAGACAAACAGGGGAGAATTTTCTGAAGATCCTTCTTGGAGAGGACATCAAGAACTATCACCATTCTTGTTTTACCTGGGACGTCAAAAGGTCTCGGATCTTGAAGTTTAACGCCAAAAGAAACATTTGGTGCCGATTCGTGAACAGCTTGAATGCTTCTTTCAGGTCGATAAACGTTGGGAGCTAAAAGAACAACAATAATGAAAAGGTGCGATTAAATCGAACGAAGCTTAAAAAAAATACAGTACAGTAGTTTCCACTCAATTAACATATTCTTATATGGAGATTACAATTGGCCAAACAATTATCGGGATAATTATGTTGTTTTTGTTTACCGCCCAGAATTCGTATGAAATATGACTTTTGTGTGGTTTATACTAATTTTGAACTCCCGGTTAGTACGATACCATGAGGGTTTGCACTCTATATCCCCTCCACTTTCCCCCGCTCCCTCTCAAAAAAATGCTGTTCAGTTCCGAGTTCAGTATAAGAATAAGAAAATAAGAAAATTGCAGAGGAAGGACGCTGCTCTTGGTCGCGTAGAGGCTTTATTAGCCTTGTTCAACAAGGGCAGAATGAATTGAGTGGGCAGTGCGCCAGACCCTCCTCCTCAGAGCCTATGCCCCACTTCAAATTAAGGAGTAGCTAAAAACTCATGAGGTTGCAATATTGGTATGGTCCTCGATCATTAGGGCTTGTTGCCTTAGATGTAAGACTCCTCTAGGTTAGTCTAACTGAACCCAAAACTTTGCAAACACCACAATAGAACACACTTAGTGTGGCGTCTGGTTGGATTTTAGCTATCGGCTCACGTCCGCTTCTTCGTTTATCTGCAAAGCTGACTTGGGATCTGTCAAAGGAGAATTTATCCCCCTCTTGTTTCACTCAGCTAAAATGGCGCATTTCAATGGGGTAGTAAACATGCTGGCAAAAAAACCGTCGTGATAATGTGCCACTTCGCCACCTTCGTTGAAGCAAACGCCTGTACGTTGCTTATTAATTATTAGGATTTTTATTCAGTGCCAGCAGCCCCGCTTCTCGTGCATCTGTACTGTGTGACTAATGCCAAATTTCCTATTCCGCTATTGTAATAGCGCTGAGTGCAGCATCACGCTTCTCTCCCAGTTTCCTTGCGGCCACGAGGCCGTAAATAAAAGAGCAATTCTGAATCCACCGGCTGGAACATAACAGCTCACCTGCCTACGACACAATTTTTATTGTTAGATCTGCGTTCCTTTTGTTAGTGTTGGTGAGTGAAAGTTAATCTGAGGGTTAGTCTCTTTTTAATATCCCGAATACAGCATGCTTTTTTTTCGAGAGCCGGTATACACATCCAACGTTTGAAGTAATGCCTTTTCGCATACTTAAGAGCATAAAGAAAAATAGAGTCCCTTTATAAAATGTATTTATATTTGGAATTAAATGCCAGACTGCCTGAGCGATCTTTGAGACCAAAGGCCGAAAGGTGTAGTGGTAGGACTTCGGTCTTTGGTCTCAAAGGTTGAGGGTTCACTTCCGCTCAGTCAGTCTAACATTTAAATCCAAAAGGGAATGGAAATAGGTTTGCATCTGTTTTTATTTATCATTTTTCGAACCGATTAGCACCTGAGATCGGTTTGAATATCATTCATGCATCCTAGAATTTTTTCCCCTTCTGTGTTGGTATGTAACCTTGGCCTGTGAAAGTGATTTTTTTTTTTACTAATTTAAGTGATATCTCGTTCTTCTCAGACCTTTTGACCTTAAAATGTTAAGGGGGCACCCACCCTAAAATGAGGCGTAACTTTGGAAATTTTCTTCTTTCAGTGTAATTGCCTCAGAGCCACAATTATTATTTTTTACCTTTAAAGTATGTTGAAATACGAGTCTGGAGCATTTTTGGTAAATTTTATTACACTTTTATACTGCTACTTTGATAACATCGGCAAAAATTGGTGCACATGAATAAGATTGGGCTCTAAATCATCTGTATACATAGCACTATCACGTAGACTAAGATAATTTTGGTACTACACCTTTTTACATTTTATAATAGAATCACAATTTGCATATAGCGTAAACTTATATATCCCAAATTTTGGGATTTTTTAAAAAACTATACCGGAAGTGTTTAGAAGTATGATTTTAGTCCACTTTATAGTCACCACACTTGGGAACTTGTGTAAAAACTTTCAAGCCATTATCTCAATTCTAAGTAAAGTTATAATGTTTTTAGTGATTGACCGTCAGCGATATTCACGATCAGAGAAAATTAAGTTTGAATGTGAAACTTATAACCTTACGCAATACTACCTAAACTAAAAAAAAAATGTTTTTTAGCCATGAAAAGTCTCAGTTAAAAAAAAAAAACTGTTGTAGCATGAAGGGTACATGTTATTGCACCAGAATACCTTAGAAAAAAAATGTTTTGGGGGTGAATATTTTTAGGGTAGGTGCCCCCTTAATACATCTATTATTATTATTTTTTTGCTGACCGCAATTAAAATCTTACAGCATGTGGCATAGTTTTTATTTTTTTATTTATTTATTTTTTAAAATTAATTTTGATAATGTGAAAGTAAGGCAAGAAGCATCAGTAGGGTTATTAGTTTCTCAGTAGGACTTGCCATTCATGCTATTGAATCTACTAATTTTTACGTACCTGGGACATCAAATGGTTTTGGATCTTGAAGTTTCATTCCAAAAGAGACGTTTGGTGCCGATTCATGGACAGCTTCATCACCCTTTTCTGGGCGATATACATTTGGAGCTGCAAAATGCATTGAGTACATATTAAGTAAGTTGGTAACACTTGTTTTAACACTACGTTTTGTGTATTTTGTTTGTTTTGATGCTACCTGGAACATCGAATGGTTTTGGTTCTCGAAGTTTCATGCCCATTGTAACATTAGGTGCCTTTTCATGTACAAGTTCGTCTCCTTTTTCAGGCTTATACGCATTTGGGGCTGTCAATGTAAGGTAATGTGTATTTGTAAGCTGAAGATGATTTTACCTTTAAAAATGTCTGTCTACCCTTAATGTGTTGATGTTTTTTTTTATTTTTAAGTTTCGTACCTGGAACGTTAAATGGTCTTGGATCTTGCAGTTTAATACCAAAGGACACGTTAGGTGCAGTTTCATGCACAGATTCATCTCCTTTTTCGGGACGGTAGGTATTTGGAGCTGGAAATAATAAAATAGGATCTTAGTATTAAAGCACCTTCCAAACTTCAAAATTCTGTTTTTCTAGTTTATACACACGCAAACGACAGTAAAAACTACTTCCAACAGTTTTTAAAGCTGTGATGTTTATTTTCTGTAATTGTATTACAGTAATACTGCACGTTTGTTATATCATTAAAGTATTTGAGATCCCTGCCCACCTTTTTAAAGTCTGGTGCCGTTTTAGACAAATCACTGAACTATTATTTTTCCGTCGACAATAAGACGACAATATCATCTAGTATGTTATTTTTATTATAATAAGATTTAATACAAAAGTTCGATAAGATGAGTTTTCTCATAAAACAGAATTTGTTTCCAAACAGCAGTACAACGGCTCTTTGCCCCTTATTATTTTAGTGTTCCCCTCCAAATTTGGAAAGTCTGTCAGCTGTGGATACGCTGCTCATTTGCTATTGGTTACGTGAGCATGCTTATCCTACTATCTAGTATCATTTCTTCAGTCAACCTGCTAGAATTAGCTCTAAGTTTGCTTGAATAATTATATTTGCTAACACAATGGCGCCCCTCCTCCACCTTTCAAAAAAGAAACAACACACGTTACAAGAACTGGTTCTAACGCCCTTTGAAGGAATTAAGACTAGTGGGCAGCCATAGTCGCAGGCGGAAGAGAATTCCAAAAAGGAACAACTCTTTCTGGAAAAAAAGATGGTGCATATTTAATTTTGAATGCTTGCAAAGGAGCCTGAAAATTAAGACTGGTTCTAGAGGAGGCAGGAAAGAAACACATGATTGATATCAATGAAACCATGACAATTTTAGTGTGTGAGAATAATATCTCCACGTTTCTGAAGGAAGATTCAGTTGGAAAAGGCCGTCATGGTACGGAAGCGGTCGAAGTGGTCTACAAAGTTTGGGTAAATAACGCTAGCAAGACTCAATACGGGAAAAATGGACTCATAACAAGGCCTTGCGATTTATTAGAATATTCAAGAACAGGTTGGAGGAAAGTTTTGAACAGGGTAGAAAAGAGTTGGGCATTGAGTTCTGAGAAAGAGTCGAGAACAAAGTGGGAATTTCTCATGACTTTGCTTGAAAATGAGATCGGCTTGTTGACGACGTGTGAGTGAGTTATTGACAAGAATGCCAAGGTAAATACAGGAAGTCTTTGGAGAGAGTAACTAAAATTGAACATAGTAAGGAGAACATGGGTTATTGTGACCGAAGTGCATAACAACTCACTTCTCAAGATTAAGACTGAGGTCATTCATAGATCCAATAAAATTACAACAAGCTGAAAGGTAAGATGGTGAAAAGAAGTTGAAAATCATGTGCAAGCTGAAAGCTTCAGAGCAAGTGCCCACTGTACGGTAACCTACGCACGTATTGGAAAGCAAGTATCCTTGAGGAACTCCTGAGGTGACAGGGGTCGGAGTAGCCGCAGAATCAACCACACTGGCGGCGAGCGTAAAGGTAAGAGTACAGCCACGAAATCATAGCTGGAGAAATGCCAAGCTGGCGAAACTGGCAAATTACCGTGGTATGGGAAACAGAATCGAACGCTTTGCTAAAATCAAGGAATATAATGTTGCAAATTAATTCCTCCATTAGGGTATTAAATGGTTGACTTGTAGGCCTACGCTTCGAGAATGTTACTAGGACATTAGTGCCCTGGCAAAAGCCATGTTGTGAGGTAGTGAGAACGTTCAGCTCGTTAGAAACTTGTAAGAGTTCTATATGGAACAAGCTTTCCAACATTTTGGAGGCAACAGAAAGGAGGTTGGTAGGCGATAATTTCTAACCTCATGCAGCAAACAACTTTTGTGGGTATAGGAATAATGCTTTTGTCGTTCCAAATGGCAGGGAAAGTGCAAGTCCGGATTGAAGTACTAAAAATCATGTACAGGGAGAGGGCAATCGAGGAGGCATGGTAAGTCATCTGTAGCAACTTAATATTCATTTAGATGAAGTGGTTAAATTTTTTATTTTATTGGACGTTTAGCAGCCAAAACCAGTCCATTAAGGTAGGGGAAAATGCAGCGATTCGAACTGGGGATTTCGATCATGCTACACTCTGAAGACGATGTGTACTGACAGTACACATGAATGTGTACTTCTTCAGCCTCGACACGAGTTATGTATTGGCAGTACACAAGTCTGTGCACCGAGACTACACATTCTCGTCACACCTTGTGTACTACCAGTGCACAAATTGTGTACTCTCAATACACAGTTCGTCTGGAGGCTGAGAAAGTACACATCGTCTTCAAAGTGTAAGTGCCGTGATACGGTCCAGAATAGGCTGAAGTTGATTCCATAGTTGATGATTGAGACTGGTAGTCACTCACATCACCATGGCAGGAGCTTCTCCAGGGTGCCCATGTTAGTCACTGACCAAATCAATTTCTTCAGCAGCTGAGCTAAGTTCATTGGTCATTCATTATTCCACCGTCGTCATTATTCCAAAATACCACTGCAGTATTAGAAATGAGTTACCTCAGCTATCATAACATCCCAAATACCAAATCCTTCATAAAGTCGTTTTAATATGACACCTACGTTTTAATTGTTTCTTTTGCTCAAGACATTGTGTGATTGTCTCTTTCTAGCAATATTATTGTTAGTTTTGTAAAATTCTGTCAACATTTACAGTTTTAAAATCACAGTAAAATAAAATTAAAAACTGACTAAGTTATTTTTTAGGTGTAGCAATATTTACGTTTCGTAAAAAAAAACCCGTCGTTTATTCAACCAGTCGTTCCCGACTAACGTTTAGTGCAGCATACCCATGCATTGTGATACAGAGTTTCGCGACAAAATTAACCTTTAAGGGGCAGCCCTTCCCTCCTGCAAGTCAGTGGGACCGTACACTTAGTAAAGATGTCTGGGCTGTAGACTTTCCTTTAAGGAGGTTGAGGTAGTTGATTAGATTGCTTCTATTCTCCCTCTAATGCAAAAGATGGTAGTAGCTGTACGTATATCTTACCAGGTACGTTAAATGGTGCTGGATCTTGTAGTTTAACTCCAATGTAGAAGTTTGGAGCTGATTCATGAATTATTCCATCGCCTTTCTCTGGGCAGTAGGCATTTGGCGCTGAAAAACAAAAGTGTGCAGTTTTACTGAATTTTGTAAAAACTAACAAGACATAATAACATTTTTGCTTTCCCTTCATCTTGGAAATGTTTGCAGTTCAATTATTTTATTTTACTTTTAAAAATGTTTGACAAATTTATCTTATATATTCTTTAAATGTTGCTTTGACCAGCATTATAATCTGCTATAACTTTAAGTTGTGACTTAAATTGTAATAGCTATTAAATAAAACAAAGCCAGAAAAGCCAAATATTCATTACGTTCATAAAAAACGGTCTTCAAAGTATTGATCTTAGGTATGCATTTCTGAAGTTACAACTTTTGCCCTACTTGTTTTATTTTTTAGTTATTGTTTGGAATATTTTATTTTTTTAAATAAGTTGTTGAATTCCGCCGTAACTGATTCATCTTGAATAGCCTACTGAAAGAATTAATTAGTTATAAACAAACGAAGCATACTGGAGAGACAATTTCATTTCTTTAACATTTTTTTTAGCATTATTTTTTTTTGTTGCAGTTCAGTTGGTGGGAAGTCTGCATCAAAAAGCATATGTCAAACAAAACTAAAATGTAAGATTTTGTACTGTCACATTATTAATACCCTATTTTACCTGGAACATTGAACGATTTTGGATCTTGCAATTTCATGCCAAATGACACATTGGGTGCCGCTTCATGGACAACATCGTCCCCTTTCTCTGGACAATAAGCATTTGGAGCTAAAAGGAAAGCATTGTAATGAGTAAAAACTTCTCCCGGAGTGTTAGTATGTGACGTCTTGTTTGTGTACATAATGACAAAATGATAACAAAACACAATTTAATTTCGAATGCTGAGAACGGGATATAAAGAAGACATGGGTCTACGCCATGGAATGAAATTTGGAAATTTTAACACGAACAGTGATATTTCTGCCCTCTTGGGGTGGGGGGGGGGGGAGCTCTTCAAGGCATTAAACTGAGTCAACGCATAAAACACCGACTCCAACCGGTGTTCTGTACACTTCCACCGCTTTCGGTAAGGTGCACACCTTTATCACGCACTGTAACAGCAGTCTCTATTGTATAATCGAAAATAAGTAACCATCACAATTACCAGTTAAAACGTGTTAGCTTTTAGGGCTAGTAGATTTTAGATGCAGTCAGCTTTTAGCTTAATTTTTACCTAATCTTGGACCTAATTTTTACGTTATAATTTCGTAAGTAGCAGATAACGGAGAATTGGGTTCGAGAGTAGGCCTATTCATTTATGAAACACGCTGTGGAGACTTGACGTTGGGGTTAAACGTGATCTTAGGCTTAAGTTTCAGTTTTTAAGCCGTATTACTTTACCTGCCGTTTTAATTTCGTAACTAGCAGCTACGGAGAACTGAGAATTTGGTTCGAGAGTAGAGCTGTTCATCCATGAAACACGGTGTCGAAACTGTTTTGAATGAAGTTAAGGGTGTGTCGTTAGAGAAATCCTTTTGTTTTTTGTGGGTGCGTGAGTTCCTGTAGTCAGTGGCGTAACTAGTGGGATTCGCCCCATCTGTGAGATTTTGAAAGCTTATTCGGCAAATTGGCCAAGTCACTTTTTCCATAGCTGAAAAATTATTTACCGTCAGATGGCTTCATGTGGAGGTCAAAGACGCAACTTTCATCTTAGATAATTTATACTTCTACTGTTTCTCCTTTAAATCACTAAAGTAACCAGGTAACAAATAGAGAAATAAGAAAATCAGTAAAGATAAACAATAAGAATTACTAACTCCATATTTTGCTTAAAATTCCCAAGAAAGTATCAGTGTTTAAAAAATAAGTATCTAGTGTGAAAAACTGAAAGATTTACAGTACAAAATTTGTTTATGCGTATAATGTAATCAGCAAAGCTGGTTTTATAAAAATGTTTCAAGGCCAGAAAATGCCGGAAAATAGCAAAAATGCATCAGCTTCCGGGGCTCTCATTCGGTTCTCCCTCCACACCATTCGGCTAAATGCCTAGTGTTGCCCCCTCAGTACAAAACCCTAGTTACGCCACTGCCTATAGTAGTTAAATGCAACGATCAAATGTTATTATTTCATTGAGTTATGTCAAAAAAACCTATAAGCTATATAAGGAAGCAATGGCGTTTTAATTTGCCGCGTTCTTTAACTAATTTTTAGTCGTTGAATGTAACAGCGAAAACCGTTCTGGTGTTGAAAAACGCGACGGATGGACAGACAGACGGACCAAGTCGTTGCTGTAGTCTTGTCAGCCATTCAGAGACGTCAGGAAGGATAAAGGTTGGAGGGGTGTAAACCAGAAAGTAACTGACATGATTTTCCATCTAGCCAAATAATTATATAATTTTTCCAACTGATTTGCCAACTGGCCAAATATTGGGGTCAGGCCATTTTTTAACATAGTAACTGCTGCTCCAAGTGGAGCACCAGCTTTCATGATTGAAGCACCTGTCAGCATCATGGAGCTGTGGAGCACCAGCCTTTGGAACCCCGTTCCTCAAATTTTAATTTTAAACTTATTTTTCGTTTAAGAAAAATCATTTGGATAAAAAATAAAATCATGACACACAAATATGCGCAAGTCGTTCGTCACTGGTTATTTTCCGAAATTCCGAACGCCTCTAACACAATCTAGTTTAAATATTAGAACTGAAAATATTAGGATGGCAAAATTTTAAATGTATATTTCTGAGAACTTGAGTGAAAAACTGTATATGCATTCCGACCCCGTCCCCCCCCCCCCCACCTTGTGACTGCCCTATGGCCGCAGAATCATGCTTTTTTTATTATTTGGAGCACCACTTCATATTCCTTTAAAAATTGCCCTGCATTGGGGGGGGGGGGGGAGGAGGATGACTGCAGTGACGTCCCTGCAGCCATTTCGTCTGTTCAGAAGACTAAAAACGAAGGTATGTTTCATCATTTTTGTTGGACTTGAGCTAACGCACTTTCGTTATGCCTTGAAGAAGACTCACCCCAATGATAGAGCGGAAATATCACAGTTTTGTATTTTAAACTTCTGCCCGAATGACATTCCATGGTGTCCACAAGGGCCTTCTTTATAGTAAGGCCCGGTGCACATATCCGTTTTTTAAACGTGCCTTGACGTTGCGTCGCCGCATTTGTGGTGTGGCGTATGTGACATAGGTGGGGTAGTGCACAAATACCTCCGTCGACGTTGCGTTACCGCACGTCCATCTAGCATTCTTTTTTTCCAGGCACTTCCCCACAACACCGCAACGGTAACGCAAACGCACCTCCGTCTCTCGGTACCTTGTCTGACTTGCGCGGTGCACACATCGTTTATTTATCGCTAATGCGTTACCAAAAATGGCGGCCAATCACGAAGAAATTGTCATGGAATTGTTTATTGGGGAAGTAAAGGGCTATCCTGAAATATGGACTGTTGCTGTAGAAATGATTCAACACTCATTTGGAAGTAATTAAAGAACTTACCCGAATTTTTTCGTTAATCCGAAAGGGATGTATAAAATCTTCCGCTGGTAAGTCTTAAAATCAGCATATGGATGTACCCAATCGTCTCATTGGTTTCAAAATATACTTTTTTTGCACACGAGGTAAGCAAAATAGGTTGACGGCCGAATGCGTACTGGCGTTATTTCACGGTAGGTGTGCATTGATTGCTACGTCAACGCAGCGGCAACGCACGATTAAATAACGGATGTGTGCACCCGGGCCAAGAACACAACGTTGGTAACAAAATGTTTACCTGGGACATTAAATGTTTTAGGGTCTCGCAGTTTTACGCCCATCGTAATGTTAGGTGCCTTTTCATGCACTATTTTATCTCCTTTTTCAGGCCTATAAACGTTTGGGGCTGTCAAGATAAGATAAACGTCTTTTGGTTATAAATAATTTTCGTCTTTATTTCAAATTGTAGTGCGTATCTCCCTTTTGTATAGTCAGACATCTTACCTGGAACAGGGAAAGGTTTGGGTTCTTGAAGCTTGATTCCAAACGAGACATTTGGAGCCGATTCATGGACAGCTTCATCGCCCTTTTCAGGACTATAAGCATTTGGAGCTGAAATATAAATAGTATATGATGTGCTTTTCGTTTATTTATAATAGATATTGTATTGCAATTTTTTCAAATATTTATGAGTTGTTGCAAGAGCACAATAACTTATGGAATATTTTATTTGCTTTTTCAAAGCTGAATACGATATTAAAAAAAAAAGTAACTGGATTGGTTTTTAAAGGTGGCATTGTTTACTGGATGTGATAACAGCAGTTTAACCACGTAAAGCAGGATTTATTGCCAATTATTTAATGAATTTTGAACTTTTTGAGATAATTTTCAAAGTTGGGAATGCATTTTTTAATCTGCATTTATAAGTTCTTCACTTTTTTTTTCTCACTGCTCTCTCTTGTACGCCCTATAACGTTTTCTATTTACCCTTTTCTGAGTAACCGTGTGCAAACTTGGAACTTTACATATCATCATAAAAACAAAAATCCGGTGATATTGATGTTGAAATGCAATGAAAAATTGCCATAATAGAAAAATGTCGTACGATCAGTTTTTGCTTGCCACCCAAGCTTTCATTTTCTAACTTTTCGAACGTTTTGACATTGGCTCCTACTGTAGTAAATAATAATAGTAATAATCTATTTAACTAAGATCATAATATTTGTTTGTCTGTCTGTGTATCCTCAGTAGGAATCTCGGTAATCGTTATTTTTTAATACTTAAATTTCATTTACTTAGTGAGACTAATACTACTGGCAATCTATATATTTAGTTGTTTGTCAGCTATTCTTTAATAATAACGTTTTTAACATTCTTCACTGTTGTTGCATCTCTAATTTTATGCGGTATTTCATTTAATACGTGTGGGATAACAAATGCAAGGCATCTTTTCCCATTTACAAATAATAACAATAATAATAATGTTTGTTAATTCAGAAAGAAAAGCAGGAACGAAGTATATGTTATGTGAACTTGTTTGTTATATTAAACAACAGAGTGTACATGTATACATGTATATAACACAGGTAAAATTTTTAGATTTATCAAAACAAACCACTGACGTTTAAAAATAATGCTAAAAAAAAAAAACTAAAAAAAAAGGGGAAACAAGGTGATATTTTTGCGTATACAGGCAGCATCCATTGTGCCTTCAAAATCCATTTTTTAGTTTCATTTTTTGCGTTGTAAATAGTATGCAGCTTTCCTACGTCTCTTGAAAGCTTGTTAAATTGAAATGGAATTTGGTATGACAAGCCACCCTTTACCAAAAAAAGAGTTTTTCTTCCAAATTGAAACTTTTAACCATTTGTTATTTATTCTTTTGAGTATGTCTCTCAATGGTTATTTTAAAGTCATCTTAAAGTAATTTTGAGTAAGTGTAGTTTACAGCATAGTTGCTTAAATCTCAGTATTTAAAGATATTTGCACGTTTCACTAGCCTTTTTCAATCCCAGTTATTTCCAAAGAGTAGTTTAATAGCTTTAACACTTTTTGCAGATGTTCAATACACTATTCGAAGGTGTCCCAAAAATAGTAATCGCGTATTTCATAACTGACGTGATCACTGACAATAATAATACTAATACGTCAAAAAATCATGCAGTACGATGTTTAAATAATTGTGGACTAGATCTAAGGTGTAAAGCAGAGTTTATATTTTGTGAAAAGAAACTAAATGCGTTTGTTTTAGTTCGTTCAGACTAAATTGGTTTCTATCTTACCAGGCACGTTAAATGGCGCTGGATCTTGTAGTTTCACTCCAATGTAGAAATTTGGTGCCGATTCATGAATGACTCCATCTCCTTTCTCTGGGCAATAGGCGTTGGGAGCTGAAAAAAATACGTTATAATTGCATTAAATCTATTAGACGAAGTGTATCAGACCATCCGTCCATTTCTCCTTGTAGAACTACTGAAGTAACAAGGACATGACCAAATATTTTACCACTAAAATCACTATTTCAAAGTTCCTGACCTTCATATTCTGAGACTATGGGGTCGCCCATAAGATCGTTTTAAATAAATTTCAAAATAAATGGGAGGGGCTCGAGTTCGAAAACGAGTTGTCAAACTCAGCAACAATAGCTATCAGCAAAGTTTCAGATGCCTGAGCGTTGCTGCAGTGATTAGTCGTCAATAGTAAAATGATAGCAAGCCAGAATGGGGCTCAAAAATACACAAAAAAAGCGACGTTTCGGGTCGGAAGACTACCCGTTTTCAAGCTTGAAAACTCTTTGTCTTTCGACCCCAAACGTCGCTTTTCGTGTGTGTTTATGTGCACCGTTCTGGCTGGCTATCATTTTATGACTGTGTTGGTGGCTTTACCTTTACGTATTAGTCCACATGAAACCTTAATACTGAACCATTCAACCATTGGACGGCGTGTAATTAAAACTAGGCATATGAAGTCCGAGCACAATTATTCAGCTGAGCGAGTCATGTTATAATACATTAGTTTTCCGTACTCACAAGGCAGAAACCTATATGATTTCTCCCCTGTGGTCCACTTACAAGAATTCTGTCCTGTGTTCTATCTAGATTTTCGTCCTACACCACAGAAATATTTGAATTTCATCTTCGAACTCGTGCATTTCAGGCACCAAAGCACCTTTGTCATGAAATTTCCGCCAAATTGGAAGAATATTGTTATCGTTATCGTCTCTTTAACAGACAAACACACGCTCAGACACAGGAAATCAAAATTGAGTCGAATATTCGTCCTACGTCGCTTCACTCACTAGGCCAAATTAAAACCATTGCAAGTGAAACTGCCAATAATAAAATAAAAAAACACAGGTTATTATAAAAAGGGGCAGAAACGTTTACTTATTATTTTCTTAGCCTGTACGTGAGTGCCATGCATGTTCAATGTTTTATGCAATAGTCCGCCTTTAAAAATATATATAAGAAAGAAAGAACAATATTTGGCTTTGTTTTGTTGTGTTATTATCAAGTAATGTACTTTTTTTGATACTAGTAAATTATAAAGCCAGTTAGCTGGCATTGACAAAAACAACCTAAACATAGCCCCACCCCCCCCCGCCCCCCCCACACACACACGCAGAGTCGATACGAGCGAAGTCGAGAAGACACGGTTCGGCCGATCGTCTTGAAATAATGACGGTTGAAAAATCACGAAACGGCAGTTCAGATAATGTATTTGAAAGTTGAAATCCATCATGCTTAGCCAAAGTTACAGCGAAAAAGAGTACTTTCCTTGTATTTATTAGCATTACCACAATGGTTGACATGTCTGGCTGTAACGGCTTTGCGGTAGAGTTACTGGCTTCAAGGCAAGTGGTAACTTGTTCGAGTCAGCCTTCATCCAAATTTTTTTTCATGCCATTGACAATGACAGTACTAAAGGTACCATTAATAGCACGACCGACAGGTCTGAATGGCTCAGTGGTTGGATTCTGGTCAACAAACCAAGGGGTTGCTGGCTCAAGTCTGCTTACAGCCAATTTTTTTCAAGCATTAAGAAGTGACAGTGGTACCCCCAAATTTGAGAGGGGCACATTCACAATTTAAGAGGTCCATTAAAGGGTTTGTATGGGGTAGATGGTTTAGGGAATAACTGGAGAAAATTGGCACCCCAGACAATTGAATTTGGGCCACATTTAGGAAGGAAGGGGAACGAAATGGCCCAGACAATGGTGGTCCACTTTTGATCCAATTTTTAAATGGGTCAGGAGTTATGGGTCATAGAGGGTTTCCCCCCCAAAATAACCCAAAATATTACCCTTTTCACAATATTAGACCCATGGTGCCTTGCTGGCACCTTTGCCCTAGTTACGTTGTCAGCCTGAAAGCCAAACACATACTGACTGGTCATGTGATCTTGCTCAAAAACCCCTGGCGTATTAATTCCCTTTTAAAACCTAACTACCCACCACCCTTGGAATTACAGCCCAATTTCCAAAACTAAAACAGTGACAAAAGCTGGACAAAATGACCGCCTAATTTATGCACAATCGAAACTGACCAATGGCAGGACAGGAGACATATTTTGACCAATGAAAACTCTTGATTTAATTTGGAAGAGTCCATTCTTTGCGGCCTTTTTCCTGAATGAAACAGATCAAAATGGACGCCCATTCTGGTTAAGGCAAGTTACTTTCAAGCCTCTCATACGGAAGCCAGTTCGGTTCTGCAGTAACAAGCTATCTTTCAGTACCAAAGGTGGTGGGTTCGATCCCCAAAGTGGCTGTATTTTTTCCTGTCAATTCTTGGTCTCAGAATACCAATTAACACTTCTTTTCAAGTATCTACAGTCTATTTCCCCTGGGTTAGTGGCTAAGAATCTCATCTTCAATGCTGATCTTACGGGTTCGATTCCCAGAGCGGCATTATTTTTTCCCGTCAATTCTAAGTCTCCAAATATCAAATAACAGCCTTATTTTTATGCACCTCCTGTCTATTCCCATTGGGTTATATTGGCCAAGGCTGTGGTCTTCCCTCCTGGCTTCGATCCCCAGACGCCCATTTTGGATAGCTTATGTTAAGGCACGTTACTTTCATAAAGAATCCAGGTTGGTTTTGCTGTGACATGCACGCTTTCAGTACCAAAGGTGGTGGGTTCGATCCCTATACAGGAGCTGTTTTTTTTCCCTTTCAAAGCTAAGTCTCCAGATGACCAAATATCACCCTTATGTTCCAGTATTCCTGATGTTTGTGTGGTAAGGCTCTGGTCTCCCATCTAGAAATCCTGGATTCAATGCCCAGAGTGGTTGTTTTTTTTCTCTTTGAATGCTAAGTCCTCAGATACCGAATGTCACCATCATTTTCGATTGTTTACTGTCCATTAGTGTTGGTTTCTTTTGCTCAGGTTATTGTTAGTTAGCCTAAGTTACACATGCCAGAAATCAACCAAGTCAAGACAGACACACACAGCTCACACACACTCACCAATAAATTTTTGTTTGACCGAGAGAGCGAGGCGGACGAGATACCGTTTTAATTCGAGATTTTGCATTTTAATGTCTGCTTGTTTTTTTTTTCCATTTCTGTGTATTTTACCACAGTTACAGTCAATCGCATGAACTAATGCGAGTGAAATTAGACGCGAATACTCTTTGAAATATGGCTGTATGACGTATGTGCTTGGTATTATTCTAGTTGATAACATTTCAAAATGTCGGCCTAAGTGGCGTCCAATAAACGTTTTGTCTTCTCTTGTAGCTTCTACTTCGTTCGTCCTTCGAATATTCACAACAGGGTAGAATCTACCCTGAGTCACAATAACGTGTTCGTAACAAATTATTCAAATTTTGTAAAAATCCAAAATGGCGGCTGAGAACGTTATCAGAAAAAAAATAAAAACGGATTTTGGTTTATAACTTCTAAACCGTTCATCAGATTGAGCAGAAACTGGTTACGAGTAGTATTCCATATCAAATTTTCTTAAATTAAGACCCAATTTAATTTTTTTTTGGCAAATAAAAGATAAAAACATAAAAAAAAAATGGCGCCCAAATAAAAAATGACAAGCCAAAAACTGAAATTTGGTAGAGAATTCTTTGAAATACGACTGAACGGCATAATTATTTTGTTTTGCATGAAGTTTTGCTGGGAGGGGGGAGGGGGGGGGAGAACGAGGTTTGCAGTTTACAGCACAACTATTATTATTATTTTACTCAGTACCAGAGATGGAACTAACCCATGGGTTGGTGGGTAAGTGGGTCAAACGGTCACATTTTTATCGTGGGTTAAGTGGGTCATGGGTCAAGACCGTTCACCCACCGACCCACATAATCTTACGGTAATCTGCAGTCTTATTAGTACTCTTTATACTTTTCTTATTCTTTCAAAAATATTTACCCGCAGAAGGCTAAAAACACAAATTGTGTACTGTATGATTTTTTCAAAGCATGGGATGGGTCACGGATGGTGGGTCACATTTTATTCTTTATTGAGTGGGTCAAGTGGATCGTGCGTCAGGGCTCGAGTGAGTCAGATGGGTCATGGGTCGGAAAACGAGACCCACTTCCATCCATCTCTGCTCAGTACGTCCAGTAACAATCAAACAATAGTAAGCAATTATACTGATTCCATGTAATATGCGTGTAATGACAGTAAACACATTACCCGGTGCATTACTGTAATGACAGTAAGCACATTACATAAGACGACAGTTCATCAAACAGCATGAAATCTCTTAATTTGATGGTGTAGTGTGGTATGATAAGCACATAAATATTCAAGATTGGGAAGCAAGCAGTAAGTATGCATGATTGGTAAATAAGCATGGTACTTGTTATTTTATTACATTCCGCAAAACAGCATGACAACTCTTTACTTCTTCGTAGACTACATTTGTGTTATGTCTTTGTGTGGCAAGGAATTTGTGTGATTCCCTCTTTTAATGATTGGTGACACGCAAACTAATAAACTCAGCTGTTTTTCTTAAATTCTATTGCTTTATGTGTGTCATTGTCTTGTTTTCGGTGTAAACAATGGAGACTGTCGTTGGATTGTCTTTATTGCCCGTCTAATGGCTTCTTTATGTTCTGTTTGTGTAGTACCAAATTTAGTAATATATTAAAAACAAAAACATTTACAAGCGTATATTTGCAAACTTTCGAACTCAAACGTAATTAATAAGATATAACATTTTTTCTGCATGCCTTTTAAAAGCCAACCCAAACGCATCGACATCGTGCACCAGCATCGACTGTCAAAGCATCAAAAGCATGACTAGACGGCTAACTGGGCACTGGCAAAAAATAAGATGCAACAAAAATACATGGCTAAGTGACCGACACGTTTACTTTGAACAAATAACATTGGTCAAAGCAGGCGCGTACCACCCGCGTAGCCCAGCAGGGAATAATGGAACAGGACCTCGGTAATATTTTGTTGGTTCTTCGAGGCCGTCGCAATTCTTGGATACTGTGAAAGCATTTGCCAAGAATGTTACCATTACTCAAGAACGAAAGTTAGAGGTGCGAAGGCAGTGATCATCCGATACCGCCATAGTACTTAGCCTATAGCCCATGTACTGACCCAAAGTGTTCACCTTGGAAAGTTCTGCTATCATTCAGTGCAGTGCTGGAAGATCGGCTCTCAGAACTGCGAATTCTTATTCCATTGTTGCGCTCAAGCATCGTTATACAGTTAAAAGACTGCTGAGAAGAAAAAAAAACAGGTAATAATCCACTGTAAATCGATGATGAAACGGGCTGACACACGCCAGTATTATTTTAGGGGGTGGTGGGGGGGGGGGGGGGTAATATGAATGGCGAATGGATGCCCTGTGTTGTCATACGTCGAGAGATTAGGCAGTTTATTAGGCAGCGATCGGTAGGTAATCTCTACTATTAAAAGCTTACATATGTGCGTGTTTGTACATCTATTCCTCCGGATCTTACGCACCTCCAAAGACGATAGCACTAAACGAAAGCCAATTAGCCTGACTAGGCCCATTTTTTTTAAATCTCTAACTTGATTTTCTTTTAACTCTCAAATACGCGAAAAGCTGTTCTGAAAACTTTCATGATGTCATCGTTCGACCTAATGTTAAGGCAGACTAAAATCTGAAAGAATCTTGATTGCTAAAAATAGCCACCTAAAATGACGACATATTTTGCCTCATTCAGTAACACGACATAAAGGTGTAAAAACTGGTTTGTTTCCACGGACTGGACGCACTGAATGAGTAAGCCAGGAAGGGTTTAAAAGGTTGTCAAAACATTCTCGTTTCTGAAGCACGGATGCGTGCGGATTTAGCGAGCAAAGCGAGCAATTTCCGCGCATAGTAAATCTTTTCAACGTAAAACGAAGGCTATTTTTGCTTTATATGAACTGCAGATATTTTAAGGAATGTGAAGAATGAACTGTGAGCAATAACTGTAATTAACTTGCGTTCTAATAATCAGTACAACGATTTTATGATGCTCTATGTGCATCGAATGAACTGTTTGAAGCAAGGATCGACGTTGGAAACAGGGAAAAATTCAAAGGAAAAAAATCCGTGGAAAAAATCCAGGAAAATAATCCAGAGAAAGAAAATCCAAAGAAAATAAAAATAAAAATAAAATCCACGGGACAAAATCCAACACACATTAAATAATCGAAATGCACACGAAGAGCGCCCCTTCATAGTTCTGACTATGAACTGCCATTCATCGCATATTCCGGCAGTTCTGATTATAGAACCCCTTACAGTTCAGACTGCTGCACTGACAAGTCCTGAGGTTTTCTCCTATTTTTCCGTTAGAAGGAAAGGGTTCGCTCTACCCAAAAGCTACGCCTGCCATGGTCCGCTGTAGCCATCTACACTCTGGCCTCGTAACCGAACGTACGGATGTACGGATTATACAAATAGGATAATAATAAGGTTAATATAATGACCCCTTTTGTTTTTCTGACATTTTTAAAACGACAAATAGATGCATGTACGCCTCAGTCATTCGGAACACAGGAAGCAAGTGAAAGAGAAGGGGTTGGTGGAGGGAGCGAAGGCAGGTAAAGAATGGCAAAAAGCACCAAGCAGCAAGATAGGTTCGTGAGACGAACGTGTTTCTTAGCAATGATGACTAATACGGAGTCACCCACTATTTGAGTTTTTTTTCCACAGCTTCTTATTCTTTTGGGTTTTTTTCCTTTGGGTTTTCTTTCCTCTAGATTTTCTTTCCCTCAGTGCCTTTCACAGGAGGGGGGCGGGGGGGAGGAGGAGAGAGCAGGTGTGGAAAGGAGGCATTGCCCCTCCCCTTTTTGCAAAATGCCTTTTTTATTAAAAAAAAGATGCCTTCTTTTGTGCCAACATTTTCCGGTGCGGCAGTGCCTGAGGAAGTGCCTAAAGGCCTAAAATAGGCTACAAAGCCTGAAAAGGGCAAAAAAGACTACGAAAGAAGCAGAAAATGATAAAAAGACAGAAAAAAAAAGGATCCCCCCCCCAAAAAAAAAATGTCCACTAAATCTTATTGTGCCCTTTTACTAAAAGTTGCTCCTACCCTCTCGGGGGTCCGTGAACACTACTGCTTTTTCTGGATTTTTTCACGTGGATTTTTTCTTTGGATTTTTTAATCCAGGTTTGTCGACGCCAGTAGAATGAGCAAGGCGAACGATACGGCTTGTTAAAATAAAGACGTACCATGCTGACTCGTTTAACTTGGAACACATTCCTATGTTTAATACAAATTTTCGACAGTCCTTAATCTTCACCAAGTTTACACTAAAATATATTATAACAAAAACATACTAAGAAACCTTTTAACGCTTAAAGGGCAATTACATCCATTTTGACATGCATGTTTTACTTTTGGTTCACTTATACCACGCGCCATGGCTGTTTGCTGTGACGTGCATATCACGTGACTGGGCTAGTCCAATCAGACGGTCAAACAGCCGTTGTTCTCGTGCGTCATTGGCTAACTCATGGTGACGTCACGGCAAACAGCCATTGCGCATGGTTTATACAATAACTAAACACAAGAACTGCGTTAAGATCCATACGTTACGTACGTCCGATACAACAATTTAATTACTGCATCACCAAAACACGATACGTAGACCGCCATTGTTTTGCTGGAACGCGCAGAAATTAATGCCGACAGAATGGTGCTTATCGATTTCGACTCGTAGCCGATTGAGATAGCTCTGTTGGTTGTGAGTAGCTAGAGCGTCCGACGGCCTTAGCTGCCCACTACTGGCCGCAACCAGCTAAGGCCGTCAGACACTTGAGCTACTCACAGCCAACAGAGCTATCTTAATCGGCTACAACGAGTGGAAATCGATAAGCACCGTCTGTCGGCATTAATTTCTGCGCGTTCCAGCAAAACAATGGCGGTCTCCGCATCGTGTTTTGGTGATGCAGCAATTAAATTGTTGTATATCGGACGTGCGTAACGTATTCCTACCGCAATTCTTGTGTTTAGTTATTGTGTAAGTTATCCAAAAGTAAAACATGCATGTCAAAATGGATGTAATTGCCCTTTACAAAAGCCAATGCCAAAACCCAGGAAAGCTGTCATTTACAAGTAAACCCTAGCCAAGCAAACCATCGTCCGTCATTGCTTAGCTGCAAAGTATCATGAGAGAATCGTTCCTCCAAACAAATATTGCGTATAGAAAAAGCCACGAGTCTGTTATTTGAAAGCGCTTTGCGATATGATTAACACTTTATTTTTTTTATCTACTGTTTACAGAGTATTAGGGCGCGTTTACGCAAAAAGGCCTTCTCGCTCGCCAAAAGCTATTTGCTAGTCAACCGTTATTTATTTATGATTAATTCCCCGTTGCTACTAAATGCATGCGGTAATAGATAACAAATTGTATGTATTATAATAACAACACGGATAAAGAACAAAGAGCTACAGTAATTTTAAACATTGCTACAAGCTTGTTGTCATTTCACGCTATTGCCAAAATTTGCTATTCTCATTCAAAGTACAGCCTCTAGCAATGACCAAACGTCGGTAGAATAAATAGCTTCTCGCAGCGAGAATTCAAAATCCAACATGGCGTCCATTTCGTGGCTATCGAATCGAAGACAAACCATCGAATGCCGGCATACAAAAAAACAGTTCGCCGTCTTGTACTGCAGTAAAAATTGTTTTCTTGTTGTCATAAATCGACGCTCGAATGTTGCAAGCAGCGTACGCCGTGTCACGAGGCACGAGAAGATTTGCGTCTGCGTTGCCATGGTTACTAATACGCATAGAAAACTTGAAAGCCGCATGCTCCGGTAAAGGCGAGAAGCAGCCATCAGATTTAGTATTGATCAAGTAAAAGCTAGTGAGCAAGAAAACGGTCGTTGCGTAAACGAGCCCTTAGTAGTTCTAGCGAGAAAAACCGAACAAGATTATTCGACTTTTCGGTTTTTGGAAGACAGTGTTGTACTATTGCCGCAAATAGGAAAAGAAGTTATAATAGTGTAAAAAAAAATTGCCAATAATGGACTGTTGAATTTTTGTTACAAATACTTGTATGGATGAATGATGCAATGGTGGACGATGGTTTTCTTGGCTAGATTTCACTTGTATAGTAGGTATCGGCCAGTAAGCTATATATCGATTTTTGAAGGCCTCAATGGCATATGTTCAGTGGAAGGAACCACCATCATAGCAGTTGTGTTTTGCAGCAGGAGGGAGAGAGGAAACCGGAGTGCCCGGAGGAAACCCTCGTGCAAGGGGTGGGAAACAACTGTAGAAAAACCAGTACATGCACACTTCCCTTCACCAGGATCGAACCCGGGTCTGTAGGAAGCCAGAGATGTACAGCTGGGACCAAGACGACTATTGAACCTGACGTCCCAGTGCTCGCGGCTACCGTGCACACGTGTAAGTAGCAACTTTCTTGAATTTGACATAGGCTTTCTAAGTATTGAAGTTTTGTTTTTATTATGTTTTTGCTTTGACATTTTAGTATACCACACCTGGTGAAGACTGAGTGCTATCGAAAATTCGTATTAAACCTGTGTAAGATTTTCAAGATTGCCGCATCAACGTCTTTGTTATAAGCAATTTAATGTCTGAGGGAAGCCTACATTACGGGAACTAAAATAAGTTGCTACTTCAAACAACTCAATAATTTGCGTATCCTCGTCGTTAATTTAGCACAAAATATCTGCAGATATTGCACCGTTGTACGTGCAATTGTACACCGTAGCGGCGGACGCTACGACAGGCTAGGTGCTTGTAACGTCTCCGCACTCATGGTTGACTTTCTTGCATGTACAAATTACTCGGTCAATTATTTTGGTTTAAAACAGCTATATAGGGCCTCAATCCCGGAGAGAGTGAAGATATATTTCCTAACTAAATTAAATTAGGTTATCCAGCATTTCTACCTGGTCTTTAAGGCTGCCACCACCGGTGGGTAAGTTTAAAAGCTAAGGGGGTTTAGAATAAAAAAAAGACTACATATTATTTAAACGCTAAGAGTTAATCCGCACTAGAAACCGTACTTGTAGTTTTAAAAACTCTTGGTTTTAATAAAAGAACAACAAATGACAAAGGCACTTTACATTTTGGGATACTAGTTTACACAGAATGCTTTTAAATTAAAGCAACTGGCTTTCTGTGAAAGCAAACGAACTTACAAGAAATTCGAACAAAAAGCAACAACTGGCTCTTTACATTATTACACTTTTCGACTAGAAAAAGTAGGGTGAATTCCAGAAGAATCCGTTAATTTATAACCGCATCCGCTAAATTAAACAATTAACCCAGACAGATACCTCTTTCGCAAAAGAGCGCCCGAATCCTCAAGGGCCACTGACTGACTGCTGTTTAAGTTAAATCGTATGCAAGGCCGTAGGAAGCAAATTAAAAGTGGTACGGCCTAACCTAATGAGCTAGGCGGTCTGGGGGAGCACTGTGAAGTTCCCACAGCAGGGTCCCGGGCAGAACCACGGAGGTTGAAGCAATTTCTGGCAGTGTGGTGTCTTATCGGGCTCTGGAGGCTATGTTTTAAACAAATGTTTAAGGTATTTTTTTTGTTAAAATGTGGACCAAAGCAGGGGCGGATCTAGGAATTTATGGTGGGGGGGGGTATTTTTTTTTGGCTTTTTGTAGTTCGCTCCACTGGCTGGGGTGCATTTTCGTGACCGACAGTAACTTTTTAGTTGGTCCCTCCACCCCCAATTTCGGCCATGAAGCTACTTTGTGCTATTAAGTGTAAGATTTTGATCACAAGAGGGCAAATTTGTGTGTTTATATAAGCGGTTAGCGTATCCAAATTACGTGAGGTCAGTGGGAAGTCTTGTGTTTGAGTCCCAGTCGGGGCATTGTCTTTTCTTTCTTTCTCATTAGTGTATCTTGTATCCTAGCAAAACCAGTCTTTAATGCAGCCTGTTTGCTTCGTTTATCCTTTATCTTACTATTTATTTTTTATTTACGTCAGTCCATGTTAGAACCTTATCCTTGTGTACGTAGCATGCAATAATTCGTCTCCCCCCCCCCTCCCTTGTGTATGTAGGCGATGTTTCTTATTCCGTTATTAGTGACTTACAAAACTTATTTTTGAGAAAGTTATAATCAGTTGGCTGCTGTGTTGGGCTTTCTCCAAAGTTTGGCTTTCTCCAAACCACTTGCTGAACCTTACTCTACCGTTTCTTTTACTTCTTTTCCCCCAAAACCCCCTTCTCTTGGTCAAGCTCATTGGTCCTTCGCCACGGTCTTGTTACAGGGCCGCTTCAAAAGTTTGACAACAGCAGACGCATTGTGTGTGTTTGGGGTATTTTAAAACTTGTGTGCCGAAAAGTGGTACGGCAAATGCGGCACCAGTCATACCGCTTCCTACGGCCGTGATCGTGTGGTTTAAAATAAACAAGAAAAAAAAACCGGTTTTTAGGAAGAGAACCACTCTGACATTACAGTAAGCAAAGACCAGAAATGCCGTTTGGCGTGCTTAACTGTAAAATTCCAAAACAAGAGGTAAGTTAAAAATTGAACTATAAATTTAGAATGGGGGGTCCTAAAGTTAAACTTTCAATTTAAACTAGTAATACATACTGACCACTACCTTTGCCCGGCATGGCAACCTTCAGAACGAGGCATTTCCACTCCTGACCGGCCGTGACCACCGCTTGTTTTAGATCTGTGAGCTGTGCTTTGGAGGGAGGGCAACTGGGGCTTTTTGTGCTAGAGCATCGGATTTTTGGTTGCAAAAGCGCAGACGGGTAGGAGAGCTATGGGGATCTGATTGGCTGAGGGCGTGGAGAACAATGGGAAGTGGGAGGAGAAGTCGGATGAACAAAGGCTTTTGCTTGGGAGCCGTTTGAAGGAACAGGGACTATGTATACACATGTGCTAATAACGAGTTTTGAACTGATTGACAAAGGAAAATTGGCTTTTTTGGATCTTTTGGTTATTTTGGTGTACTGAAAAATAAACTACATGCAGTGTTATGCACTGCAAATATTGAAGGAAGGGGGACGAAGTATAATGCACAGTTTGACTTTGGCAATTTTAATAAAAGGAACAGATCGTTTGTTTGCATTCGGATTGTTGGTAGTCACGGTCGAGTTGTCAGTAACTATTTACAACAATAAAAATTCACGTTCGTTTAAATCATTGCTGAAGGAAAGCTAAGCAGAGGTAGTGATCCGGGGCAAAAGATTAAACTCAAAAGGTTAAATAAACTAGCTCAGTAAAAAAGTTAAGGTTTGTCTCAGCAGCGATGGCGATAGAGAAAAGTCGGACATTTTTCATAGCATTTGAGTACCAACAAACAAGATAAAAAAAATATCGTACTAAATCTGTATCCAACATACATGTGAGGTTAAGTACCTTAAAGGAAGCCCCTCCTAATACACAATTAAGCTAGTGTGATTTGGCTTTATGCCTGGAATAAAATAAAAAGAAGTAATTACATTTGTACATGGGTTTGAAGCTACGGCGGCCGGAGAGTGTGAGCTAAGGATGCTGTGGACGAACCAGAAGGAAATTTACTGTTCTGTTTTCACAGGAATAAAATTCAAGTGTCTGGCTATTATGGGAGACTAAGATTGGCCGATTCTGATCGATGCTTCTTGTAGAGATTTCCAACCAAATATGAGGATTTTTGGTCGGGGGGGGGCGGGGGGGAACCTGAAGTGTGGAGCTTCAGAAAACTGAGTTTTTCCCCGAGGTTTTTGATGTTTGGAGTCCGGGTATCCTCTCCAATCATGCCGCAGCACAGAAATCTATTACAACACTCGAACGTGTAAAAGCCTGAGAACCCAAACAAATAACATGAAGTCTCACGATCCACGCGCACGATTTCAATTAAAATGTAAAACTGTTCGTTAATTATTTCTGAGTACAGAGAAAAGTTAAAAAAATCCTCCCATATCTATTCATTTTTAGAGTTTGATGTTTTAATCAATTTTAAAATTTACAGCGAACAAAAATAAAGGTGACACTTTTCAATGTACACCACCAAACCAACCAGCCAGCCATTGTAAAACCCATTAGGCATCGCAAAACCTGCTGCACCAACGCGCATAGAAAATGGTCATTTACACCTATTGGTGAATGACGTTCTCGTTTGGTAGAATTTTCCAGATTTAGCTAGGGGCGTCGTCATTTTCGCTGTCGACATAATGGAGCGGGCTCTGCTTTCTATGCTGTTTGGATGTTTGAGTAAAAAGGGTGGGCCATTTGAAAGTAGTGACATCATTCCACCAGGCACATGACAAAAAAATTAAGGCTGGGCCGATCACCTTTCTTCTACCCGAGCCGATCATTATACGAAACTGGCCGATACCAAATCCCTACCCGATTACCGATACCAAATCCCCCAATAACATTTAAAATTTTGTTTTGTAATTTCTAAACAATAAGAGACAGCTTCTTGGGGTTTGGACCACTGTAAAGGTGATGAAAAAAACGTTGAAAATGGTGTATTCAAACGTTAAAATCGGTCGACGAAATGTGAAAGTATCTTCAATTTGGACCGATATCTCTGGATTTTATATTCCAATCCCGATTTCTATACCGATATTGCAAATGTCGGTAAGGAATTACGTGAGCCATTCTGAATGGGAATCGGGTCGGCCCAGCCTTACAAAATATGCTTTTAGTTACTTTCAGTTAACAGACACAAGTCTGCTAGTGGCGCAAAAGAAGAGAATTCAACATCAACAACAACAAAGGGTTTCAAAGGGTTTAACGAGCGTTAACCACTCCTGGTCATCTGCCCGAAGCCCTAAGGCCCTATGTCTGCAACAGCCAGATTCCCAGCCAGATTCCCAGATTGTTGATTCTTTCAACAATCAATCGTTTAACAATCGGATGCCTTTAACAATTGGTCCTCTTACTATTGGTCCATTTTGTCACTCTGATGGTTCGTCAACCCCATGTCCGATTCGGGATTTATTTTTTATAAACTTTGTCCGGACTCCCGTGCTACTGCATGTAAAGTTTGGCTTGGATAATCCTTGTGGTTTTCGCGTGATGCCCAGTCTTAGATTACATTGGAGTGTCTTCATAGCGGAGGTACGCTCCAACAAAGCCTGGTAGTTTTGTTTTATCTTATTCATAAAATAACGCTATTTTAAAACAAACGAGGACTGATACTTAAACTCCAACAATTTAATAATAATATTAATAATAACAAAATAGAATTTACTGGCCTGAAAGGTCAGCGAGACAGGACAGGGTGGGGAGACCCATCACATACGCCCAGCCTCCCGCTAAATAAAATCATTAAAATAAAAAAAAAAGCTAGCGGGAAAGTCCAGCCCATTATTGGTTTTAGTACATAGGCCGCAACAAATGCTGGCAAAGATTAGCTTTGTTCAACCCACGTTTAAACCCCTCCACCGACGTGGCAGACACAACCACCTCGGGAAGGGCATTCCAAACTGGCACAACACGACATGAGAAAAAATATTTTTTGGTATCAAGGTTTCAACACTGACGAAAAAGCTGGAGGTTATACCCTCTAGTTCGAAGAAAGGAAGCACGACCGATAGAAGATGGTGAAGAATTTTGTAGGTTAAGTTTAAATCCGACTTTTAATCTTTGAAGTTCCACAGAATCAAACTCGAGCCGACCAAGACGATTAACCACTTGCCGACAGATTTTGCGGTGATCTTGTTGTGAGGCCAGGCTTGGCACCCAAGAAAGCACAATATGAAGACATTCTTCAATTGTTAAATAGGCGTAAAATAAGTACAATTTAGTTATATCTAAACGAATTTAATGAATACGGCATTAAAGCTGTTTTTAAAAAAATATATAAAGTGAATAAGGAATACTTATTTGTATTTTATTCCATTATTTATTTAGTTTCTGTTATTCATGGGACCTTTTTGGGAAAGGTTCACTCAGTTTTGGTATTTACATTTGCATTATTGCATGCTTGTAAAGAATGTAGGAGCACTTCCCCACCGGAAAAAAAAAGTGTTCCTCTAATTTATTATACTAATTTATTTACAAATTAAACCGATACTAATAATAAATTTTACCACAAAATACACAAATTAATATTTTGCATGATATTATAGTATAATACGAGGCATACACTTGAAAATATTCTTCATTTATCTGTGGCATAAGTCAATTTTTCCCCTTCAATTGGTGCCAGTATATGTGAATAGGACTTAAAGTATAAAAATTAATAATATGGCTGGCTAACTTCATAATAAAATGTAGCATCTTGAGCGCTGGGAGGTATTTCATTGAATTTTATTTCCCTTCATCCCAGTTGTTTATGGCCGTATCGTTTATTTATGGATGCATCTTTGTTTATGGCCACATCATTTGTTTATGAAGTGAAGCATTAGAAAAGGTGTGCGCCCTAATCATTTACTTGGTCTTTTTTTGGTGTGACACTTTGGTCAACAATATACGAGTTTCAACAAGAAATGTCTTCATGCATATAGATCCAACAGGCTCATGCTGAATACAGGCATTACAAGTCTGGAATGACACTAATAGACGAATAAATAGTGACAAAATACTGTAGGTAGGTCTAGTCATCTAAACCTTATTTAAAGATGTGCAGGTTTTTTTTTTTTTTTGGGGGGGGGGGGGGCATGAACTACCAGTCAGTTAGTATGTAAAGAACAATCAGAAACCTCAAGCGAAGCGAGACTTCAACAAAAGAGCGAGTAGTGTATACAAAATGAACAGCATTCCTGTGGATAGAAACTGCAGGCACGATTTGTGAGAAAGCATACAACGGATGCATTTATTAATGTGTCATCAATTCGAAACCATTTGGCACAACTCACATCTGCTATTATCAGATAAATGTAATGCCTAATGACAATTTACATCTTCCAACAAGGTTGCAATTACATTGTTATACATCACGTAATTATGTGCATGAATTATACACGGGTGATCCAACTAAAGTGTTACGAGCCAATATCCTGTGCATGGCTAATGAGAGAATAATAATGATAGAAATACAGTGATGGGTGTGATGGGGGACGTTTACACGAGGAAAAAGAAATGACCTTGAATTGATATTTCAAGGGCATCCTCGTGCTATCTTCCACACGAAGTACGATGCTGCAAAAAAGTAAATTACAAAGTTGGACGCAAGGGAAAAAAAGACCAAATGAGATTCAAAATAGGATAATAAATAAAATATAATCACGATGATGTTTAAATGCTAACTCTGAACATGCTGGCTGCACTGCACAGTGTAACCAGCATGTTCATAGTTAGCTTTTAAACATCATCGTAGCTATTTTATTTATTATCCTGTTTTGAATCTCATATTTTTTTTGGTCTTTTTTTTCCTTGCGTCCAACTTTGTAATTTACTTTTTTGCCGCATCGTATTTCGTTTGGAAGATAGCACGAGGATGACCTTGAAATATCAATTCAAGGTCATTTCTTTTTTCTCGTGTAAATTTCCCCCATCACACCGATTATTCATTTCTATCATTATTATTCTTTCATTAGCCATTCTCAGGATATCGGCTCGTAACACTTTAGTTGGATCACCCTGTATTTCTTTGCTCATTACCAACAAAAAAAAAAGGGTACACTCTTATTGCAGATCATTGTTTACAAGTTGAGTTAAGCTCTATCTCTGTCTCTCTCTTTCTAGGCTACTATAACTAAAGATAGCTGACCTGGCTGACTGCGAATGATCAAAATGTTAAACGCAGCAAATCTATATGTCTAAGATCATAGTTTTTTTGCGGTTTTTATTTGTGTGTCCCCAATGGGAATCCTTATTCTGTTGAAGTTCGCAGTTGGAATATCGATAATGTTTATTCTATTAAAGTCTGTCGTTGAAATGTCAGATGCTAGGGCGACTTCTAACGGTGGTGTTTATAAGGACCTTACAGCAATAATTGGCAGATATAGTGACGACGTGTTGGGTCGAAGGTCCTTACATATTAAACACCACCATTATCAGTAGCCCATCGCCCAGTCGCCCAAGCTTCAGATATTCCCCCAACGGACTTCAATAGAATAAAGATTATACAGGGTGTCCCAAAAGTCAGGGGTCACCCCAATAACTTCGGCCACAATCGTCGAACATGAATGAAACCGTGTAGGACCTAACTCTGAAATTAGTATTAAAAAACGCTTAAGCGTATAAAATACGGATGTAAGCCAAAAAAAAACTTAAAGCCCTAAAGGAAAAGATATTAGAAAAAGACGTGTAAGCCATCAGCGTCGCACTAATACGTGTAAAAGAATCTCCAGCGACCCAAAAAACAAGCTGGAGCTTCTTTTACACGTATTAGTGCGACGCTGATGGCTTACATGTCTTTTTCTAATATCTTTTCCTTTAGGGCTTTAAGTATTTTATACGCTTAAGCGTTTTTTTAATACTAATATCCCTTATTTTTTTTTTCTTGTTTCAGCAAGAATAATACAGACAAGAACACTGAAATCACCTTAAAATAACTGTTATAAGAGAGTCTTTTCCATGGCTGATTCGTTTTATGCTGCTAAGAATGACTTTTGCACCCAATTTCATGTTTTTAGCTTGATCTATAAGAATTTGTTGCCCAAACCCCTGGGAGGCATCACTGGGGGGGGGGGGGGGGCTTCTGGGGCGCGGGGGGGGGGCACTGAAGGCACTTTGGGGTATTTCATAGGGATCCATGGCTGATTCGATTATTACTCTTAAGAAAGACTTGTGCACCAAATTTATGTTTTCTGCAAAATTTCTGCAACAATTTGTTCTCCACTTAATTATTTCTGCCCAGTGCTCTACAATAATAATTGCTCTGCTGACGAGAATAGTGCAGTCGCACCAAAATCGTGTCCAAAAGGCCCTGGCCGGCGTTACTAGGAATGGTTTACCTGTTTTTGTGTTCTTCAGTCTGTGTTTATCTCAGTGGGCAGCTACTTTGGTACTCGTCTTTCTTTAATATTATTTTTTGTAATATATTGTTTATGCATGCTTATTGCACTAAGAATTAGCCTTCAAGCCTTTAAGCCTTTTTCTTTAAGCCCTTAAAAAAAAGGACTTAGATTATTATAAAAATGCATTGGCCTGTAAGTAGGTCATGACAATGGACGAAGGGACATGTTGCTCTCTTCATTTGTCACTCATTATGCTAAATTTCGACAACAAACACACAATTCCTAAGCAAGCCATCTTTCTAAACTTATTTCCTGAGTATCTGTAAGAAAGTATAAATAAATATTCTTGACTTATCAATGAAAACACCTCTTTGCAATGCAACCACGTGGGAACCACGTTTCCCTCCGAAAAAGGAGCATACTTTACAAGCAACTCAGACAGGAATTTCTTAGTGTCTGAACGTGGTGTAGTGGGTATGATGGCGTCCTACAGTGCGGCAGGTGCCCAGTTCGAATCCCATAACTTTCCTTTTTTTTCTTTCTTTAAGCTATCGCAAATTTTATTTAAACATTTTTTTAGGTCACCAACTCCTGTTTTCTTAACGAATTAGATTTTTTTTGTCATTTTTACGATTGTCTTTGCATCAGTTACAAGAAACAACAGTTTGATTTTTTTTCAGCCTTAAATTTACTTGTTTGAAGTAAGTTAAAAAGCAATCTGTCGTTTGGAATATTTAAGATTATTTTGAGCTTTTTAATTTTGTGCCAGTCACTTGTAAGAAAAAACATGTCTGCGCAGTGTCATTTCATACCCACCTGCCAAATTTCAACATGCTAGGTTGGATAGTTTGTCTGTAATCTTGTTCTGTAACAACTCATACCACATTCACATACTAATTAGCATGTGAATGTGATATGAGTTGCTACAAAACAAGATTACAGACAAACTATCCAACCTAGCATGTTGAAATTTGGCAGGTGGGAATGAAATGACACTGTGCAGACGTGTTTTTTTTTCAAGTGACTGGCACAAATACAAGCTTCAAAATAAAAAATGCCAAATTCACTAATGAGATGGTAAAAGAATTCCTGGTAATGGGTTGTATATTTTAAGCTATACAAATTGAAAATCGGTTCATTGGTTCGATCTCTAGGTAAGGGCAAAATTTCTAGCCTATTTGGCTTTCCGTGACAAGAATATTGTAGTTACATTAAGATGGCATGCAAACGACCCTAGGCCTTGTCCGTACCTATGTTTTAAGCTGTAGAACTAATCGGTTCAGTGGTTCGATCTCCAGGTGAGGGCAGAGAGTCCCAACAGCAACATTAATGATTTTTGCCCAGTGCTCTACTATTATAATTGCTCTGCCGACGAGAATACTGCAGTCAGATCATTATCGGGTTCAAACGGCCCTGGTCGGTGTTAATACCTACATTTTAAGCTATACAAACTGAAAATCGGTTCATTGGTTCGATATCTAGGTGAGAGCAAAAGTTCTAGCCCATTTGGCTTTCCGTGTCAAGAATATTGTAATCACATCAAAATCGTGTTCAAAAGGCCCTGGTCGGTGTTAATACCTACATTTTAAGCTATACAAATTGAAAATCGGTTCATTGGTTCGATCTCAAGGTGAGAGCAAAAGTTCTAGCCCATTTGGCTTTCCGTGTCAAGAATATTGTAATCACATCAAAATCGTGTTCAAAAAGCCCTGGTCGGTGTTAATACCTACATTTTAAGCTATACCAATTGAAAATCGGTTCATTGGTTCGATCTCTAGGTGAGAGCAAAAGTTCTAGCCCATTTGGCTTTCCGTGTCAAGAATATTGTAGTCACATCAAAATCGTGTTCAAAGGGCCCTGGTCGGTGTTAATACCTACATTTTAAGCTATACAAATTGAAAATCGGTTCATTGGTTCGCTCTCTAGGTGAGAGCAAATGTTCTAGCCCATTTGGCTTTCCGTGTCA
>JAHWFP010099365.1:0-49459 GCA_023313725.1 Lithobius niger | reverse complement strand
AATCCTTTCACTTAAAACTGATCGCATGGAGAGATGTACGCACATCCCGTCAGCTGGTCACACACTGCTCCGTTCCGTCCCTTTCCGACAACTGATGTCGACGGATGGTCCAGCGCACCTTGCTTCCATCGCTAACCGTTTCAAGTCGGCTCGGCTGAGCTTTTAAGTTCGTTCGCGCCCAAATTGGCAATGCAAATGAAGAAGGACTTGTAGTGTTCTTAAGTACGTGATTAAATAAAAAGGCGTAGTAAATTAGGTATTATTAATTCTTTACGCTCTTGCACGATGACATTTAAGTCCAGAAGGCAACTGAAATAGGTTTGCTACTGTATTTAGTAGGGGAAAGGTGTTGTCCGTAGGCGCGTGATGGACCACGACGGCCATCGACGGCAGGAGCATACACTTCTCCGATGCGATGGGTTTTTTACTGAAAGGATTCTGCCCCGACCACCCGTTCATCAGCCGACGGGTCGTCACGGTGAAGTATACGCTGGTCCTCTAATTTAAGCGCTCTTAATCCAAACAGAAGTTTGACGGCCAGCGACGTGACGTGACGGAACGGAACGGCGTAGTGTGCTACAAGCTTCAGTCGACGGCCGTCGTCGTCCGTCACGCATCTGCGCACAACGCCTTTCCCCTACTAAATACAGATGGGAACATATTTCAGTTGACTTCTGGACTTAAATATCATCATGCCTGGGCGTAAAGAATTAATGCCTAATTTACTACAACTTTCTATTTAATGACCTACTGAAAGTCAGTAAAAGTCCTCCTTCATTTGCATTGCCAATTTGGGCACCATCAATTTAAAAGCTCAGCAGAGCCGAGTGAAACGTTTAGCGACGGAAGCAATGAGCGCTGGACCATCTGTTGCCATCAGTCGTCGTAACGGGGTGGAACGGAACGGAGTAGTGGGCTACAAGCTTTAGAATAACAGTTGCACCCTCCATTGAAAACGCTGCGTTTACTTCCTTAAGAAAACAAAACACCAGGGTTATTCAGACCGCACAATGTGGGAATAACGGGGGGAGGGTATTCAGAACACACAAAGGGGGGAATACAGGTGGGTATTCAGACCGCACAATGGGGGAATTCAGGGGGGCGGGAGCCAGCTGGAATGGGGGGGGGGCGTAGGGAGAAAATCTGACCACAGAATGGGGAAAGGGTGGGGACGTGGTGAGGTAGTAGACGATCGGCGGCCATTTTCATTGCAGTCTACCCAATAAAGTATTTCGCTCATGCATGAGGGAATCAGTTAGTTGGTTTTTAAAATCCTTAAGACGGTGGAAACTGGACTAATTAATAGCTGGAAACGTGCAGAACGGAAATAAAGAGGCGTGTGAAGGGAACTTCATTTTTTAAATAGGTTATTTTCTGCCATAGTCAGTGTTTAAAGGAACGTTTCACCTTAAGGCCGCCCGCGCACTGAGCGACCTGGCCGCGCGGCCAGGTTGCTGCAGCCAATGAAAATGATTAATGCGTGGTTTTACATAAACGGTAAGCATTCTCATTGGCTGCAGCGACCTGGCCGCGCGGCCAAGTCGCTAAGTGCGCAGGCTGCTTAAGGTAACCCGCTAAAGTCCATGTAAAAAACAATTTTAGCTGTTACCAGCTTGTACTCGTGACGTAAAACGGTTTTATTTGTTTTGCAATGGTACCTCTAACTTTACTTTCAACAGCAATAGCACACAGTTGAAAACGAGTTGAAGGGGTTGAAGGAGGTGGGGGGGGTAGATGATGAATCAGTGGTTCTCTTCGTTCTCTTCTACTATACCAACTGTAGTTCAAATTAAACTTAGTTAAATTTATGAAAATGGAATTGCGTAATGCTTCAATCTTTTAGGAACGGATTCCATGATTTTTGGCATGTATGTGTTGCTGGTATGGTAAGCGCAGGAATGCAACGCCCGTGCCCGCCCATCTGTTCCCGCCGGTAGTCCTTAGCAGCCCCTGCCTGCGGTAGCTCGTGCATGAGTTTGTTTTGCTGTGTGCAGTGCGTTAGCCTCATTAGTGTATTATACATACACAGGGTGAGTCAAAAGTCAGTTGCCCCCCACTAAAAGCCCTACAGCATTGGACTTCAGCACCTGACTCATAGGACTTTGTGTTGTTCCTAACATGAGAACCATCCCCATTAGCTTGCGTTGGGGCGCCCTGCCCCTGTCAATCCCCAGGTATAAAATTTAACTTTGTTTCTGTGAGAAATAGATGTTTGGTTCCAACTGGGGAAATATGGGCATCGCTCAGTCAACGTGATCGCGAAAACGGCATGCTAATTGAATAAACGGGATGCGTTTTATTACATCTTCAATGTAGTATAGCCCCCCATGCCCACATGAGGGCTTCTCTGCACGATGCAGGAAATTGTCCGGCCCACCCATCAAAGGTCCTACAGCTCTCATATGAACTGAAACGCTGCCTCAGAAGCATGTGAGTTCAGAGACTGGCCGAGCGGGAAAATAATAGAGCTTCGCATAAATTTGCATGTTTGGCAAGTTGAAACTGACTTGGCTGTTTTGTTTGCTACAGATGTTAACCCATTGCCACCACAACTTAAAAGATATCATAGATAATGCAGAAAGCAAAATTACGCCAAATTTTTGCCGAGGTTTCGTCATGTGAAGCCGTGTTGACAGTTCGTGAAAAACTGAAAATCGTCCACAGTTGGAAAAAGTAAAAATGTTGAGTTTGCTAATTCAAAATATCATGCATAGTTGCCCATTTGATTTGCTAGTTCGTCTGCTGATCCATCACTGCCCATTGCTTTAGTAAAAGCAGAAACATAAACTAAATCCGTACTCGATGAAAATCGGGTATAGTTGACAAAATTAAAAACAAAGTTGGAAAAACTGAGTTGGCCATTTGATTTGCTATTCACTTTTTCTGTTAACCAATCCCAACTACGATTTGAAGATCCTTTTGTGTTAATACAGAAGCAACTAAATATTTCCAAAACAAACTTCTGAAGAATATTAGTAAAAAATGTCCAAGGGCCAAAATATGACGAAATGTGTCCATAACGAACCGGTTTAAAGGAAAAAAAAGGGACCCTAAAGGTTCCGCAATACATGGCAAAAATGTCCCAAAGGTCCCCTGAAACCAGGGAGAATAAAATGAACATGGAGCATGTCGATTTGAAATGTGGAAGCTTTTCTCCAAGTTGTTTTGGAAAAACACTGAGTAAAAGGTTTCGCCACTTTTTTCATCTTTCGACGTTCCATTTAACTGTGGAAGTTTTTTTTTTAAAGTAATACCTCTAAGCCTAGTCATTTAAGAAATAACTGACCAAAACATTTCACTATTTTTCACCTTTCGATAATTCATTTAAAAGAAATTTTCTGCACTCCCTCCGCTGACTCCTCTCCAGTTGCCCACCAGCACACAAGCAGTTCATAGTCATTCACTGCAGCCTATAGGACCAAAACGTAGACTTATGTCAACCCCCAATTTTCAATGGTGGCTAAGGACCTGTTTCAGGGTCCATATAATTCTAAACTGAACTCGGTTAATTTAACTTGTAAAGAAAATTAAACCTGATTGAGTCCCAATTAAGTTCGTGAACGTGAACCAACAGTTGACTGAAGAAGATAGTCTGATCAGTGACTAACAAGAGGACCTTGACAGAGTTGCTGCCATTCAGTGCCGGCCAGTATAGTGTGATAGACTACCAGCGGTTACGGGGTCTACTCTGTGCCCCCAGGGGTGATCGGAGGTTTCCAGTTCGATCCCTGAGGTTGTCCTTCTCCTTACTAAACGCTGTTAAACCGTGGGAAGGCCACGGGAAAAAACTCAAATAAAATAAAATCGCGGGGCAAAAGCCGAGTGTAAACTGCAGACCGAGGAAATGAAAGCCACAAAGAAAAAAACCCTTTATTTGTGAGCTGCCAGGTGATTTAGTAATTTTTTTAAATCAAGATTTTTGCAGAAGGCAAAAAAAGTGTGTCATATACTAGGAAACAGGCTTTGGGCCTATTGTAGGCGGAGCGAAGAAAAATTTATTTTAAATTTGTATTTCCTCTCATTATAATGGCTTTGCAATGTTTGCTAATGGTCCTTAAAAAGCTTGGGGCAATATTCATTCGGCTACAGTTGAGCTGAAGCTTTTTGCTGGTGTTTTTTACATTTTAGCTAGGCTACGTTTCATATTAATTTTAAGATACTTTCGTTTGCACCCATATTTAGTATCCGTTTCGTTATTTGCAGCCTCTTTGCGCCGTCGCCGCCGTTGTAAAATACAACGTTAGCCGCCGTGGTTAAGCTGGCAAAGAACGTGCCACCGTCAATAATGCTTACATTGATTATATTTATTGCAGAGTATCTTTCCTAGATTTAAAATATTAACAATAAAGCATTTAATTGCAAGCTACACAATCACCAGTAACGATAGTACTTCACAACAATCAAAAGATTCGAAACATCCGCGGCTCTCTACGCTGCCTTCTACGACAATGTTGAAGGGCACACCTCTGGCACGTACTGCAACGCAATTTTTTTTTAATTGGAATTATTACAATTGTTCATCAGCCGGTGTTAGCTTGGCTGTGAACATAGAATTTAAATAATTCTAAATCCTAATTTTAAGCCTAATTGTTAGTCCCGTTTTAGTTTCGTAAGCGACAACAGTAGAGAAATTAGGCCTATTGGGTTCGATGTTAGTCCTATTTATTCTGGCAACATGGGATGGAGAGTGTAGTTTCCATAGCAATCTAGAAATCTTGAAATTACAATACGAAGCCAAATTATTGTTCTGTGTTGTGATATAAATACGTAGTCTGCTGTGTACTGTCGTATTATACGAACGGTTTCCTCCTGCAGCGGCGATTTGATGTTTCAAATTTGAAATTCCCGTTGATAGCGTCAACGCCGCTTTGGTTGCCATGTTGGCTGAATTCCTGCAAGCATTCTTTTTTACATGAAACGAATGTGAGTCGTTAACGAATCCTTCTGGTTTTTTTTCCCATTTGTTTGTCTTCCTCTAGTGGTTAAAGTGTTATGATCAAATGTTAATATTTCGTTGAGTTATGTCAAAAAAGATTGTTAGCTGTAAGGAAGCTACGATGATTTATTTTGGCTTTTTTTTTAAAGTTCACTTGATTACCAACAGCACAGTGTATGCTTCGTCGGAATTCCTTAACTATTCACGATTCCAAATTTACAATGGTGAGTGTTAGAAATAAATTCGAAAATTTGTTATTTCTCCCGTAATAATTGTTCGATTTACGTCAAATTTTGGCTCAGCAATACTGTTTGGGGTATCAAGCGTTGTACCAAATTTCATTCCAATCCGATCTTTCGTTTAGGCTCCACCCAGACTAAAAATGTGCAACCAACAGACCAACGGACCAACCAACCAACATTTTGCAATTTGGTGTCCGTTATAGGCTACGCTTCGCTCGCTTCGCTCGCTCGCTCCGCCAATTATACTTTTTCACTATACTTTTATATACTTTTATGGACTTTTATATACTTTCATACTTTTATGAAATAAAAGCTTGCGAAAGGAAGACACAAACTATTTTTCAATTTTTTTTTTATCTTGAAGTTGGAAATTTTGTGACAGTCTTAAGTACAATTAACAAATTTGTTACAGCTGATGGTTAATAGGGCGCTACAATGAACATTTAGAACATGCATCGACCATTTACGGTTTATGTGGCTACAGACACGTAAATGGACGAATTATAGCGGACGGATCGTAGATACAGCGGTCACGTTTATTTCAACTTCACCCCTCCCCGATCCCCGTGCGACGTTGTTTTCTTTTCTCTTAATTCTTAAACTAACGAAACTTTCCCCTTGAAACTGAAGCTTGAGATTGGGTAATGTGCCATTTGATATGGGCGGTTTACCCAATCATTGCCGGCTTAAAACCGTTGTCATCCCTGGTAGTGCGGAACTGCAGGGGCACACGGTAAATATTTTAAAGCTTCCCCAATCAAACGTGCCGAAAAATACGAATAAACTGGCGAGCAAGGCCCTCCCCCTCCAAGACCCTATAGAAGCAACACATCAAATTGCAGTGTATGTACCCATTTCTTCGACACAGTAAGGTAGCACAACCGGAAAGTTCTGGCCACACCACTCATTTTACAAAACTCTTAAAAGCAAAAAAGAGCGATAGATGGACGTGTGTGGGAGGGGTGGGGGAGAGTGGGGGAGGGGGTTGCTCCTGCATGGCCAGGTGTTGATTTTTTATTTGCTTTAAAAAAAAAAAAACTTATTTTTTTTCTCATAAATTAGAAAGGCAGGCTTTTCTTGAGGAGCAGGTGATGACGTTCTAGCGTGAGCCTAAATTCTTTTTCAATTCCGTACCCAGTTTACTCTTCGGTAGATCTCCCCCCTAATCCCCCTCGTGCCCCCCCCCCCCCCCCCCCCCCCCCAAAAAAAAAGATCGACTCCAGCTCAGTCGGCAAAATAATGTCATGTCGTGTAAGATAAGGTATATATTGATTCACAAAAACAAGAATTTTCTCTACTCTCCAACACACAACTTCAAACTCACAGGCACGTGATTTTTTTTTAGTTTTAAACTTGATAAACTTACAGCCTTTATATCCCGACGACCATCTTCCCTATATTATTATCACCCTCGTACGACTTTGGAGTTGGAAAACTATTTGGTTAGTTCAGGGACAAACAGTGCCAGTCCGCTCCTAACTAATCAAGCTTTTAATTGTGTAACGACAATGCCTTTAGGCCGTAATTGTGCTGCTAAATCAGTGCCGCAGGAAAAAAAGTAAGGGGGTAGGAATCATGGGGCCACCCCCTCCACCGGAAAGCAAACTGAACAAAATTGCAAAATTGACGTTTTTTTTTTGAATTGATGAATTGTTTATTTGCGTTTTTTTATTGTTTTTTTTTGCTTGAACGTGTCATGATGCTACATAAATTCTGCCGAATATGAATATGTACTCTACAGAAGCCGGATTGGGTAGTGATGTACCATAATCTTGTGGCACACTCCTTCGTTCCGACGACGAAGAGAGCCTCCAGGGCCACCGTAGTTAGCGACTGAAGCAATGTGTGCTGGCCCATCGATTGTAGTCAGTCGCTAATTACAGTGGCCGTGGAGGCTCTCTTCGTCGTCGGAACGGAACGGAGCAGTGTGCCACAAGCTTTAGAAGCTTCAGTTGCTCGGAGTGCTCTAGGGAAGCTTTCCCCCAGCCCCCGAGCTGGCATTATTCGTCCCCATCCAAAATTTTTCTTGTCTGTGACTGTTCCAGTGGACAGAGTAACGGAGGCTCTTTCTCATTACCGAACACTTTTTAGGCTGACAAGTTTTGAAGACTCATATTTTTTATTTAAACAATTTTTAGCACTAATAACATGTGGCGCCGAATCTGAAAAATATATTCAAATTTAATCCGTATGTAAAAGATTTTTTATCAGGCGCTCATTAACGTCCACGCCCCCCCCCCCCACCCCCGCCATCACTACACCCCTTACCTGATGACTCCCTCCCTGCATTATCCCCTTCTAAAGTAAGTTACTGAAAACATTTCTAGGAATTTCTGCTTCAAAGTCTTCATGTTGCATAGTTGTCTAATCATGTTTTTTGCTGCCCCTTCCTCCTGCCCCGCCTTCTGCTTCGGAGCAGAAATACCGTGAAAAATGCACTCTTGCACTGTGTCATGCAAATGAGACGAATAACAATTTTCTAACAATTAACCTATAGCATAAAAAGAAAAAAAAAACACGAAAAGTTAAAAGAATTTTTTTTTATGAAAACATACGATTTGTTAAATAAAATGTCATTCATTGTTTTGCCGAAAAGGGGACCTAATGAGGCTTAGTATTTGAAGTCGCATACACCTTACAACTGAATTCAGCTGAAGTAGAATTCGGCCGTAGATAATAAACGGCTTCTCAGTACAAATGCTGCAGCATACAATTCACACTTCAAGGGTTTCACACCATTATCATTCGACTACATTGCTACACACTTTTACAACGAAATTGTAGCTTTTTTAATTTTCACTTTTAAGTGTCTCATTAAAATAACGTTGACTATGCATTGTTGTATTTCTTACTTCAAAAATGGATACTAATAAATATATCTGGTATTTAAAAGTTGTCTATTTCTTTTACTTCTGTATGAAATGCGGCACCACTAAGGTTGCATTTCCATGTTTTCACACTGTTTTGTATTCGAATACACATCGTCTCGTATTCACGTTAAATAAGAAAATTGCGTACTACAAACTTGATTTAAGGAACGATCGGTAAAAAAAATTCATTTACGTTGCAACAAGCTTCATTCACCAGAAATTGCAGTACCGCATATTATGTATTTAATAGGCTTCTCGTCACAAAAACATTAAACACTTCTTGTTCCCAAACGCAACTAAACATGAGCTTCAGTTAAAAGGCTTTACTACGGTTTCCACATTTAAACAGTTTCTCACTGTTTTGTCGTAGAATGTAGAAAATGCAGCAGAAAATCTCACAAATCATAATACGATGTGCCACACTAAGATATAATTCTCCTCCTGGCTTTCGACTCAAAATGTGCAACAAATAATCGTAGATATGTCTTACCACAATTTTTACTCTTTAGGCCCTTTCTCCAGTTTGAACACGGACCACCAACAAAATAATTGCACTAAGTGAGCAAACATTTCCTGCCATATTATCATATTATTTTCTTGTTGTTTTTAAAGTTGAATTTTCTTATCTGCCCCATTCTGGCAGTTCACTTGGAAGAATTCACTTTTTCAGTTGAAGCGCGAGTGGCACATAACAAAACGCAATCATGGCATACCTTGTAAACAAACTGCTTCGTGATTGGTTAAAAATAATATCAAAAAGAGTTTAGAAAACATCTTCATTAATTTTGTTCGTCTAAGAATTCCAAAGAATACTTTAAATAAGAATTTATGAACACAATGAGAGCCCACAAACAAGCTGTAAATGATACTGAAGTGTTAAAAAGGACAAATTACGTAGCGCCATCTAGTCTTACAGATTGAAAGTTTTAGTGGTTTAGTTCCAAGGGTGGTCGAGGCGAGTCTCTGTGCTCGGTCAAACGCTAGGACACCACCCTAATACAAGTCTGTTACTCATCGTTCCTACGGAACTTTTCATGTACTCATGATATAACTAATTCGTCTGTATCATGCATTTCAACTTTAGGTACATATAGTGAGGTGGATTTCAGCAGTTTGGCGGGGGGGATTGTTCAGTTAATGATAAAATCATGAAACTTGCAGGGTTGGTCATTATTCGGCCTACGAGTCCTTTATTATAAGGAGCAGAAAGTAGTACTGTGAAGCAGAAAGTATTTCGTGAAAGGACGGTACGTACATTCTATTTTATCCACGATGCAATGAAACACCTCAGCCATGTGAGTGAAAACGCACATTTTGAAAAAATCTAAGTTTTGATCTGGCAACATAACGGCAAACAGCCAGCATTAATAAACAATAACTTTCCTACTAACTATCAGATAATAATACAACTAACAGCTGTTGTCCGCAATCAATTTTAAAACCTATTACAAATTCATGATTTTGTCACCACCTGGTGGATTTCACATTTCCATCAAGCAAAACAAAAGTTTGTGTTGGCAACACATCGACGTCTCGTAAGCAAGCCAAACAACGAGCATAATAGAGCCAACACGCGACAAGCAAGCCAATACACACGACACCTACCAGGTACGTCCTGTCCCTTTTTACAAACGTACAACGAAAGTACGTTATGGAGCCTATTTTACCTAACTAACAGTACTTCCAGTTTTCCAGATATCCAGTTCCTACACAAGGTGTTGTTCTAGATGGGTATGTGTACAGATATTGTAATTATTATTAGAAAATTGGGCAAACAAACAAAGAGACGCAACGTGTTCATTCTCACCATGTCATGTCCCATGCTGTAATCTTAAGGAAAATTGGAAATAAGCCAACACCGAAAATCGTACACTAGAAATAACGTAGTTCAGTAAGCCACCTTTATGCACTTACGTTTCGTCGGAGTGGCATGACCCGGATTTGAACTGGCTCCCCAGTTCGCCCCCAGATCACTTGCATAGCGCCTTAATCGCTACGGCCACATCCTCCACTGGCATAAAGATAACTCACTGAACCCGCTATTAAGTCACAACCGTGACCAGGGCTCCATTCGACCAAAATTCACTCGGCCGTAGACAACGGAGAAGGAAGATAAATCATACACTTACAAGGCTCAATACAGGAGAAATAAATAGACATGTAAGTGTATGATTTGTCTTCCCTCTCCATTGTCTATGGCCGAGTGAATTTTGGTCGAACGGAGCCCTGGTCACGGTTGTGACTTAATAACGGGTTCAGTGAGTTATCTTTATGCCAGTGGAGGATGTGGCCATAGCGATTAAGGCGCTATGGAAGTGATCTGGGGGCGAACTGGGGAGCCGGTTCGAATCCGGGTCATGCCACTCCGACGAACCGTAAGTGCATAAAGGTGGCTTACTGAACTACGTTATTTCTAGTGTATGATTTTCGCTGTTGGCTTATTTCCAATTTTCCTTAATATTATTTCCAGCGATTTTTGTCTATTTATTTCTCCATGCTATAATCCCCATTTTCTGTGAATTCGCATACTGTAATCTTCCTGAGAAATGTATACTGTTTCTCACTTGATTCTTCACCACATTTAACCAGTCTTTGTGCAAATGCACAACGAATGCAATATCATTATTTTGAAAAGATGTGCAGACGGGGTGTCTTTTTTGGTTCATTTGTCTATAAACGGCATGATACGCATTTAGCCTTTATATAACTGAAGTCCTCCCTCCAGCAAAACTAAAACCATTACCATCTCCATTCCTATTCAATATTTTTCGACCAACTTGGCCATACATTAGAGAGGTAAGGAAAGTATATTTATATAAAGCGGATCTATATCTTACCTACTCTATATTACGCGATGGGTACGATATAGACTCCTGTACATTTTTCGAGTTGCGCTCTGGTGATCGCACTAGAGGCCACTCCTGGAAGCTGTCCGTACCTAGCGTTAGGCTAGACTGCCGGTTGCATTTCTTCTCACACCGGATAGTGAAAGTCTGGAATTCACTGCCTGCGGATGTTGTAATGGCGGATTCCCTAGCAAATTTTAAATCAAAACTGCACCAGGGTCACTTATCGTCCTTTCTTCGCCGGTAATGCTCCCATAATGTTAATTTTAATTCAGTTTTAACTATGCTTATTGTCAGGATGTTATTTTACATTGTATATATATTATTTTTTTTGTAGTGACCAATCCCCCTGGGATGTTGTGTTATTTGTAGGTACTGTATATATCTTCGGAGCCATTGTCAGTGGTACTTCGTACCCTTATTGTTCCTATTTTCTTTTTCGGGAAATAAAATATCTATCTATCTATCTATAAAAAATTACGCAACTCTGTGCAAGAGGAAAGGTAGGAAGGCACACGTGAATTTGAAAACTGTTCACTTGTTGTTGTTGTTCTTCTTCTTCTTGTTTTACCACCGTTTTAGAAAAGTCTGCTGCACCTATACCTAAAATCTGAAACAAGATATACGCCAGATATTTCCTTGTTTTTCATCATCAAAGAGACCACTTTTTCAATTGGTCGAGCCATTCCAGAGTTACGGGAGATAGAGAGAGATCAATCCGTGAACTCTGTGTTTGGCTTGAGCTCACGCTCACATTTGTTTTATTATCGTCCTTTTTGTGATTAACGCCGAAATTCTATGGCTGAAAATGTAATTTAATAGTACTTTAATGTGCTTGTGGGGGTTTACGTCTGTTAAATGACGCGTTTCTATAATCTTCCTCCTTGACCCACAAAATAATTTTGTGTCGGTAGTCACCAAACCAAAATTGGATACGAGTGTTGCAGAAAAACAGAAGCCCTGATAAGTGAGTCCCAACTTAGTAAATAGCACCACAAATGTATTGTGCGCGCGGTGTATCTTGAGTCCTGCAAGTATTCTGTGAGCGGCTACGTCTTCCTGGATGGGGTGGCTTTAATCGATGGCCGCCATTGTTTTTATAACCATCTTGGATATCAACAAGGCACTCTGCTATGAAAACGTGCAATCGATTATATTGTTCGTTCTGCGGAGAAGTCAAGATAGGCTGTGGACACTTTAAATAGCTTCCTTTTTTAAGCCAAGTCCCCAAAGGCTCCAAAGATCGACTTAAAGCTGACCAATGGGTATTACAATTTAATGTTTTTCACCAACACCATGCTCGACGAAACATTACTGACATCATGCTAACTTCCAATACTTTGTATCATGTTATTCGACATGATCTCGTGGTAAAAGAGGTAGCGGTATTTGTTGTTTCATGTTTGCTACTCCAGTGATGTAGGCGTATAGCGAGGGATTTTACGTTGATCGTGGTCCAGGACAGGTCAGTGTTATTCTGGGTTATCTCCCAAACGCTAGACATGGAAAAGAAATTTCTGGTAAGCGCAGTTTCTTTCGGTATGGTGTCCCAAACGATAGGCCTAGTGACACTAAATGTCGTATTAATCAAATATAATATAGCCATACGAAAATTGGAACCAAGTCCACATTGAAAGTAACACCGCAATTTCATGTGGCCAGTTTTCGTTTAAGCTTTACTGCTTAATTTTTTTATACGTGTAAAGATTATTTATAGCAATCAATTTTAAAACAAGACAAATAAATAACGACAGACTATAAATAGCTTTCGATGAGCGACAACGTCTTACTGCATTTAAATGCCCCTTCAAACGGAGAGAGGATATAAATGTATAATAATAATAATCGGATTTGTTGCCACGCACCAGCAACAGGACATGGAAGGGCCAGCGAGGACCACTTACACCAGCCCCAAGAAGAAGAAAAAAAAAACAGAAGTGATCACCAACAATAAAAAATATTTATTGAGCGGCGTATTTTGAGTCCTGGAAGTATTTTACGAGCGACTACGTCTTCCTGGCTTTAATCGACGGCCGCCATTGTTTCTATAACCATCTTGGATATCAACAAGGCACTCTGCTGCCAAAAAAGTACAATCGATTATCTGTGTTCGTTCTGCGGCGAACTCAAGATAGGCCGCGCACACTCTAACAAGCAGTTCCCGTTGGTCAGCCAGTCTGCGCTTGAACGCCGTCACACTCACCGCCATAACAACCTCGGAAGGAAGAGAATTCCAGACTTTTATAAAGTACTTCGGCAGTTAGATGTAAACCCTGGAATAACAAGATTGAGTGGATGTCCTCTGGTATTACTCCCTTCGCGAACCAAGAAAAAAAATACCATAATTTGCGTCGCAGAGGTTATGCAACAGAGAGTATGTTAGTGACAAATCGCACTTCAGTCTACGCAACTCAAGGTGGTTTCAACCCCTAAGATTCGGAGCCGCTCAGTGTAACTCAAGAGTGCCAGACCCGGTGAAGGAGCGCTGCACAGATTCAACATGGTCAATATCACCCAGTTGATTTGGGGACCACACCGGTGATGCATACTCCAAGAGTGGTCGCACAAAAACGCAAAACGCCCAGAACAAGGTCATTCTGTCACCTGAAACGAAACATCGCCTAACTATGGCAGCATGCTGTCTCGCCACTTTAACAACATTGCAACAATGTGTGGACCATTTTAGATTATAATCAAACCAGATGCCTAGGTCCTTAATGCATGTAGTGTGGTCAAGGTAATTTCCTGAGATGACATAGTCGAGTTTTTCATTTGAGGAACCAGTGTGAAAGACACTACATTTACTAACAGCCAATAGTCACTGCCAGTCCGCCAACCAGTGAGACACTAAGTTAGCTGCCTCACATAGGCGCAAATGATCGCTAGTGTCGATAATACCCTGATACAATTTGACATCATCGGCAAATTTCGGCAATTCGGCCCCGTCAACCTGGAGATCAGAGATGTAAATGGAGAAAAGGAGTGGGCCAATAAGTGTAATGACGGTAATATGAGTGACGGATATAGTAAGAGGAAAAGAGCCATTATCCACAACCTGCCTCCAGCCACTATACGACAGCGTATATGTGGAAGATTCTGGACTGCTCATTAAACATTAATTATTTCGCCATTGTTTTGATATTAGACCTATGTACGAAAAACTAATGATTTCGACGTTTTACAGGATAACTAAAACATGTAACATGTAAACGCTGATAAATGAACAATTCATTCAGCCTCATTTTAAGGAATTATACATACACCAAATTTCATTCGAATCGGTTCATGCTTTTGGCTGTAACTGCGAAGGTGATCAACAGGCAGATAGACAGACTAGGACTGGCATGATCAAAGGTCACGAGGGAAATTTTACCCAATGGTCCAGCGCCCATGTTGTGAAATACGTATATCAATTATGCCTGGCAAAACATACGAAAAACAAAAACTGGGTGTGACGCGTCGGATCATTGATACACCCATCCTTTATCCCTCGCAAATTTGTATTATCATCCAAGCTAATGAAAGGGGGTAGAGGAACGTTTTCTTGTGACTCGAACTCTGTTTTAGAGGAAGATTTGCACTAAGATCGGAAACAGTATCAAATGATACGTGTAGGCATACTCAATAAAAAGCACTTACTTTACTAGCGTTTTATAATCATCAACAGTCTAAGACCAAGCGGCTTCGGAATATCTTGACGAATTATACTTGTTATTTTAAATCTGTGCTTGAAACTAATATCGAACTAATAAAAGTCACGGATTTAAAAAAAAATATGAGAGTCAGAAGCCAGTTGAGGCTAGGAGGAATATGCAGGGCCTTATTCACCCGTGTTGGGGCCCCGAGGCAGACCTTTGAAGATGGCCCCCTCACCTAAATACGGGGGAGCACTCATCATGACATGGGCCCCTCACGTGATGTGGAGCCCCCTTGCCCTCTCGCCCCTTTGACCCAAGGGCCCCTCATCCCAATATGAGGTTCCTTCACCTTGATATTGGGGCCTCTCATACCTTACCCTGGTACGGGCCCCATCATTATAACATGAGTTCCCCTCACCCTGATACGGGGCCTCTCACCCTGATACGAGTGGGGCTAAGTTACTCTGATACGGTGCCCCTTCACCCGAATATGAGGCCCACGTGGCTGGGCCATTTGCCCAAGGCAAGATTTTGTGAATGCCACAAACGAGAAGCTATCGCAATAAAGTGCCGTCTTCTACGATGCCAGGAGGAACAATAAACTGCACTGAGTGTAAAAGAAAAATAAACCCTTTCTTAATATTAAAATTGCTACAATGCATGTAGAGGAACAGTCGTCATAGTCAAAAGTATAAAAAAAATAATTTGCATAATGAAAAGTGCATTGTTGGGGGCCCCGTTTGGGCCCCAGACTTCCGTGGGGCCCCGAGGCAACTGCCTCGACTGCCTCGTGGGTAATAAGCCACTGAGAATATCCCTCCCTTCTCTTCCTGGTCAGTCCACTACTATTAACAATAGAACATCGTTTGCTTTGCTCACTCCTTCAATAACAAAAAAAAAAACAAGACAAATAATGATAATAAAATACCACAAATATGCTACCACAAATACTGTAGGCTTTACCACTTACAGCAGCGTGTCTGGCGCAATAATTAACAGCAAAGTCTACGCGTGCATTGAGATTTGATGTACTATCCAGATTCCCGCATCAAAATTCAGTGTACCGTCCAGATTACCGCCAAGGTGTAAGTGATGACTCGCTTTGAATTGTTCTCCGCGATAAGAGTGGAGCCCCCTCGATATCTAAGTGTAGTCTCTACCGACAGCACTACGTAGAGCTGACGACGAGCCGAACTACGCAGTTACACGCCTTGTTCATTGCAATTTTTCTTATTAGCACACACCTTTACTCTTACGTCATCAATACTCCGTGTAACTATGGACGACGGTTTTGTGTTGAAAAACCTCATTAGAGGTCAGTAAATTTGAATTTCGATTCAGTAAATCTCCAATGTTTTGAACCTCCTAATTCACCCACACTTGCACTTTTATTTCGTCGGATCATAATTGAACAAATGTGTTTTGTTCTTGAGGAGATATGGCTGACTCAATTTGATCGATGCCCTTTTTTGGGAAACAAGCTCATTAATTCGACGTGAGACACGTCGAATTAAAAAGAGACACCTAAGAATGGTATCCCCACCAGGAAACTCATTAACACCTTTGACGTCAGCAACTCCATGTCAGCAAATATCGACTGGCAAAACCAATCTTGCCTCCCCTTAGCGAGATCGATATGTGGAATCGTTTTCATAGCACACTTCCATAATTATGCAACTCCTTGTTGTACCACTCTCCACCTTGGATGCAAACCATGTATGCGCTCACAAATTCGTCAACTAGCTAAATGAAAAAAAAAAAGGATCTAGAGCAAGTTCAGAATGTCTCATGACTAACCTTTTATAATGATGAATGATGATGTAATGCATAAGCAGACTTTATTCTGACTGCCGTTCGAGAAAATGCTACTTTGAGGCAAAGGTTGATCAGCAGCGAAGAATACGTTGTCCCCCCCCCCCCATCCCCTTTTCAGGTAAGTGAAGCCCACATAATATCACCTTTTGTTCACGCATGACCTTACCAAGTTGTTGGCTTTTATCGAGACTTTATCAAAAAATGTGTGTGGTAAATTATTTTTACTGCATACGCAATTGCAACTGGTGTGAGAATTTGAGAATAGCTCGCAATCGGTAATGCAATCTGATTTTTCTTCCACCATTTATAAAGAAGTCAGATTCCTAGTCGCACTTTCCTCTGGCAGAATTCCCTTGAAAACACTATCGGAAAAATTCATAATTCAACGCACAATCTCAACAAACAGAATATCAGTCAATCAATATTCAGCTTATTTTCGAAAACTTTGAAGAGAAAATTGGCGTTATATTTCGTTCCTTCCTCAGGCTTCTAAGTTATTGTGTGCCCGGCGTATCTTGAGTCCTGCAAATATTTTATGAGCGGCCATGTTTTCCTGGAGAGGGCGGTATTAATCGACGGCCGCCATTGTTTCTGTAACCATCTTGGATATCAACAAGGCACTCTGCTACTAAAAACGTGCAATCGATTATCTTATCAGTGGTCTTTCTGCGGAGAACTCAATAGGCAGACATAATAGGTATTTTTTATCTATACATCAGTCGCGGTTAATTTCAAAAGACTATGAGCGCAAATGTTATGTAGATAAAAAAAATATCTAACCTAGAAGCCTGAGGAAGATAGAGGAAGGCAATATAACATCCACTTCCTTCAAAGCTGTCGAAAATTAGCTAAATATTGATTGACTGATATTCTGTGTGTTGAAAATATTGTGCGTTGAATTATGAATTTTTCTGAAAGTGTTTTCAAAAAAAAATTTCAAGGACGAGTTAGCCACTTTGGTGTGTTCAAAAGAATTCCCATGAAAAGAGTAATTGTCATTCCTGTACACAAAAAAAAATGGGATGCTGGAGACTCATATAATTACAGGCCTATTACCTTTTAACTTGCGACTCCAATTGAAAGAACAGTTAGAGACAAATTTTTTTTTTTTTTTTTTATGAGCACAGTATCCTGTGTAATCCTTGTTATGGATGTATACCCAATATATCTTGGTGGCAGAAAAGCCAAAAGTGCGCAAAGCAATAAAATACTAAAAAACACACAAAATGAAGGGTAAAATTACCCCGAAAGGTGACTTGAGTCGAATATGCCGGTAAACATGCAGGAGGTGTTTGGTAAAAATAACTGACTAGCGGGTATTTATTGATTTGTGAGATTTATGGCTTTTCTCCGACCAATATCAATAAAAGCGCTTTATTTTATTACCGTCCAGTATATAGGTATATCCAGAACTTTACAGCTTTTAAATTGTTTCAGAGGCTGGACCTACAACATAAACGCTGGCATCCCAGTTGATGTTATCTTTTGCCGGCTTTGCTAAGGCTACATCGACGACATCGTGCATTAAGTTCACAGTAAGTTGGATTAGTGATTTTTTTTTTTAAATAATAGAGCGACGTTTGTCTGAAATCTGTTTTTTTTAAGTGACAAGCATGCCGCGAAAGCCATAGGCCTACTTTAAGGCCCGTATTCTGAACGCTGACTAAAACTCGTACTTGACTTGAAATGACGTCACACCTATTAAGTGCCATTCACCACCCGATTTCTTCCAAATGTATCCAAACGAAGTTCTGGTGGTGAATGGCACTAAATAGGTGTGACCATCATTTCAAGTCAAGTACGAGTTTTAGTCAGTGTTCAGAATACGGGCCTAAATCTCCGTTTATATAGTCTCCCTCCTTTTTATCATTTACATTAATTACTTAAATTTTAGCAGAAAAAGTGTTGAAATACATCAGTTTGTTGCTGATGTGAATTGCACAGACTCACAGAGGCAACCGATCCCGTTTGACCGTAAGTTTGTCAATTCAACTGTCAGCGAACTTGAAACTTGTTGTGAGACCTGGCAATTACCATGAAAGGGATCGCCATGAACGTTGTGTCAAAAATTGTATTTCTATCGGTAATTATCTAAACACTTTTGCGGTGCCGACAAAAGTTGTGGTTTGTCATTTTCCAATAGAAATAAGATGTTTGAGACCGTTCGCAAATTATGTAACGCCTGGAAGGGGGATGGAGAGTTAAACAAATGTATTATCATCTGTTATGACAGGGGAGGGTGGAATATGACGACCTGGCACGTGACGCACTAAGTTTCCCTAAATTATTTTTGCTATATTTTTTCGCTAAATTATTTTAATTACGGTATTTTTTTTTTAACTTTTGGTTACAACCCGACATTTTTATTTTGTGAAAATCGCTGGTTATTACGCCCCTAAGCGTAAGTGCAGCTTATAAAACAGATTTTATCCCAAAAAAATTATACAATTGGTGGGGGCAGGTATGTAAGAAAGTGTTATGTATTTCCAGGTTGGGGGGGGGGGGGTTATGCCTAGTGTTACAATAATTGTCTTACAAAGTGGGACGGTCTAAATAAAAATAAAAAGCGTTAAATTATTTGTGAACGCTCTCTTTTGATACAACATTCATGGTGTCAACTAAATCACATTTTTTGCACCAACGATCACGGGATTGTTTTCTCTAGCGACTTGAATTGAATTGAATTTATTCTGAAAGGGGCTCGACTGTGCACCGTAGCGATTTAATAGTCAAACTAGCAAACCAGCATGTCGCTATTATTAGAAGATGTTTAAAGTGTGCGCGGCCTATCTTTAGTTCGCTGCAGAACGAACACAGATAATTCAGTGTACGTTTTTGGTAGCAGAGTGCCTTGTTGATATCCAAGATGGTTACAAAAACAATGGCGGCCGTCGATTAAAGCCGCTCCCTGCAGGAAGACGTAGCCGCTCATAAAATACTTCCGGACTCAAGATACGCCGAGCGTACAATAGCCTTGAGTAATGTTGCTACTTCGGTTTGGGCATTTGTTGTGTACATTCAAACTATTTCTGGGTATACCTGCCAGGTCTGGTCAGGTTACTTCAGCAAGGACATTGACCGCGTTGAATAATTTTAGAGGCGATTTGCTAATACTTGGTCTCTACGGTAAATCTTACGAGGAGAGCTGACATTTTTTAAATCTGGAAACTCTCTAACTTGTATGGCTCAAATTCGATTTGATGCTGACCCTCTCTATATTTTACATGGCTTCGCCAAAATTCAACATCACCGTTTTTGGCCATCAAGGGAAACTGCAACACACGAAATCATCCTCTAAACTTTGTCGCCGATTTCTACTGGAACTGCTGCAAGAATTAGACGGTTCGACGAAGCTGGAATGATGTCCACAAAGACGTTGTCATGGTTCTTACGCTGAGGATTTTAAAAGTTTGAAAAAGCTCACTTTTTCTGAATATCTTAAGCACACCTGGCTGCTAATTTTATTTTATTTGTAGTCTGGCTTCTTTAAGGTAAGATTATGTTGTTCGTAATAAATCCTGCCTTTCCCTTTTTGTCTTTACTATTTGAGACTTGAAAAGAAATTCATTATTGTAATAACAATAACTTTATTTTTCCGGGAAAAAAAACGAAAGGCTAAAAGGTACAGAATGGGTTTTTAAATCTCCGATAGCTGATCATATTTAACTTAACTAACTACGAAATTAAGACTGCAAATCTTAGAAGATTAGAATACAACTGCAAATTTAAAATGCATAAGCTGCACAACTAATAACCAGAGTACAAGTGTTATCATCACGCCGTCAAATAACCTGGCCTTAATGTCTGTTTAGTCTTGTTTTAAATCACACCAAGACTAAACAATTTTGGAGTTAACACAAAATCACCAGGAAGGGAATTCCAATAATTTATAACCTAATTTTCGATGCGTCATTTTCTCCAATTTAGTCTGGATGGTTTCTAGACGAGTGTTAATCGTTGAAGACGGGTCCAATTATTATTTCAAATCTCTAAGAAATTCTCATGATTGTAATAAGTATTATTATTATTAGCCTATTATTATTATTGACATACCTGCCGTATATGGCAAACTAGATAGCCACTTTCTTAGAGAAACACTATCTGCAAATAGCTGATAGCTTACGGGTACAGCACTTGTAGATAGCCACTTGGTTGTTGGCACAGCACCTAAAATGACCAATAGTTCACAGGTACCGTTTACCTATCAATAGCCAACTGCTTGCGATAAACAGTCGATTGCTTGGTACTGTAGCTCTAGACAGTCACAGTACATGCAAGCAATCGGTTATTTACATATTCTCGGTAGGGACAAGTACAGGGTGGTCAATAAAAATGTAGACGATAAATAAAAGTCATAAGTATTTTATTAATTGAAATTTTCATGTTCTGATAAGTCAGGTGTGTTAAGAAAACTTGAAATTTTGTTGACATGACGTTGTTTTTAATTCAGCGAGGTAAATGTATGCTCAAATTGAGCTCCCTTCAATTCAATAGATTTTGCTATTCTAAGTGTGCAGTTGTTGATAACAGACTGAAGTGTGTTTTGCGTTCAGCCCAAATAACCTTACGAATGCTTAACTTGAGTTTGTGGAAACATTTAGGGTTAAGTTTGAAGACTTTGTTTTCCCTTACATAACCCCACAAAAAAAGTAGAGAAACACATTCTCTAAATTCAAATCGTCGTTGTCATATTTGCTAGAGATGAAGCGACAAACGCTGAAACCTTGTTGTTTATCTGTTTTTGAAAGTTCCTGGAGCATTTGAATTTTCTATAGGAAAATTTTTAAATTCTTCTTTAGCATTATAAGTAGTTATGTGCTTTTAACGTTGAAAGCTACAGATGACCATTTTAATGACGATCTTGAGCTTCTTCTCAAAGTTTCACGCCATATCTCCACATTCCTTGGTGTATATGAACTGTCAATGGACGACCTGAATGTTCTTCATTTTGGTTCAAAATAGTTCTAGGTTCCCTAAATTTATTTACTAGCTGCAGTATTGTAGTTCGTGTTGGAACAGAGAAGTTTGAAAATAGTTTGCGAAACTTGCGCTGCGCCTTTGTTTCAGATTGCGTTTTTATTTATTTATTTATTTATTTACCCTACAGGACTCAGGCCGTCAGGAGTTTACACGGCCTGGAAGCCACTCACTCCATCTAAAGTGCTAAAAACTAACTTAGCACTAACTTAGATTGCGTTTTTGTAAACGTTTCAACAATGAAAACTCGATGTTGAATTGTATACTGAACTGCCATCTTTGGAATGCTGTGGGCGTGAAATCAATAGTGCAGAAAGAAAATTTGAAGTTTTCATCGCACATCTGACTTATGAGAACATGAAAATATCAATTAATAAAAAAAATTACGATTTTTCTTTATCGTCTACATTTTTATTGACCACCCTGTACATTATGCTATTTTTAGCAGTGTAGCCAGGAGCGAATAAATGCCATAGACGTCTGCAGGACGTGGGAGTTTCCATGTTGTAAGTTTTGCTTTGTATTCCACCGTTTGCACAAGGCCGTCAGAGAGAGAAACAGCAGGTTGCAGCTCCTGGCTCCGGACCAGTTTATTTAACATCGCCAAAATATTATTTTGCCAAAGCAATGCTAAGAGGCTTTAACTTCCTGGCACGAGCGAGAACTGTAGTAGAGTCGGGAGGCAAGACACGCAAGTTCTACTCCAGTCGGCCTTGGCTAGAGAACAAAATGTCTTCCTCGTTTAAATTTGTTTACACGCTTGTTCTTACGAACTGACATATGCTTCTGTACTATACGCAGAACCAGGGATATTTTTCACACATATTTTTTTTTAGGTAAAAACCTACACAGCGTAATTTTTAACGTACTTTTTTTCCGCAAAAGTAAAAACAGTCACTAGGTCGGCAACTGGTTCCTGTGGCCAAGACTCAGTACGACCGCTGGAATATGCAGTAGAATTATGATGGAGACTCCACCTTCATGCCACTCCTGTTATAACCATGTATTTTTATAATCGCTCTTAGCTATAAACAGCCATGAGGCATACGTGCACGCTGTTGAAAATTGCATCATGTCTCACCCTTTAAGAGACTATCAACAAATTTTATACATTAGGTCAAAAATATCAAGATGCACAAATTTACTATTACTGTTTTTTTTGTTTTTTTTTTCCGTATCGCTTTTATTCTCCCGAGAAGCTCTTTGGCGTTTATATGACCTATACCACGCGCAATGGCTGTTTGCTGTGACGTGCACATCACAGCCGTTGTTCTCGTTCGTCGTTGGATAACTCATGGTGACGTCACAGCAAATAGCCATTGCGTATGGTATAGACTGTTTTGCGGTTTAATGAAATGTAAACAATTGAAGTGTTGAAAGGGGGTAAACTAGGAAAACTAAAAAAAAGAAACGAAAAACAGTTACAAAATATTTTGGCATTCCAGCATTAGTCTGCAGGTCAGAGTTAAGAAAATAAATTACCAGCACGTCTTGAGTCGTCACTGCAGTACATTTAAAACAAAGTAAAGTTTTCGGCCTTTGTATTGGTCTTCCTCGGTGTAAGCTGAAAGTAAAAAAACAAACCAACATGTATTGCAACCTCAGAATAAATATTTTTTGGGTATTTTATATTTATTCTGGGGTTGATATTACACTTTAATGTGTTCAGCTTGTACTGAGGAAAACCCAACAGAGTGGCCGAAAATTGTTTACTTCTTTTTAAAACGTACTGCAGTGACGACCCAACACGGGCCGGGAATTTATTTTATTAATATTTTGGTAAGGCAACATTTTCAAAGACACCGAACAAATATTATAAAATGCTGAAGTGAAGAGTAATGCCACTGAGTTAGAAGATATAAACAAACACCCGTGCTGTATCCGAGAATTGCAGTGAAGACCGGTGTGCGGCCATTTGGACGAAATAAATGTAACGGGCAATCCTATGGTTGGGAATCGAACCCAGGTCTTCCGATTACCAAGGTTACAGCAAACTGACCTTATAAGTTTAGGGACGTTATAATATGTGACCTTGCCTTAACATATTCCTTACTGTATGACCGGTACGAGGTTATAGACACTTTTTTCCCCTTAAATTCATGAAACGCTGTAAGGGTCACCCTCTCAAATTATCAATGCGACCATTTTCAGGAGATTGTAGAAAGTTTTTCTTCTCAAATCGTGAAAATTTGGAACGGGCTTCCAGTTGAGGTAGTTACAGCTCCATCCCTTAATATTTTAAAATTGCGACTATCGAAACAGAAACCATTTTTAACAAAATATGTCTGATGTACGTAACTTTTTTTTTAATTCTAAGACTTGGTATCAGTGGTCTTGATGGCCCTTCCTCGTCGTGTTGCGAATTTTTTCTTCGTAACTAAATTTAAATTAAATTGAATTAAATTAAAGTAAATTTTTTCATGTAAACGGCCGTACACTGGTCTTTACAACTGCACTCTTCCTTACTGCAGTTCCCCGACGCTACGATGGGCGTTTGTTTGTATCTTCTAAGCCCTTCATTTCTCATTGATCTGCGTGTAAAGTGTCCGCGGCCCATCTTGAGTTCGCCCCAGAATGAGCACAAATAATCGATTTTATGATTTGGTAGCAGAGTGCCTTATTGATATCCAAAATAGTTACAAAAACAATGGCGGCCGTCGATTAAAGCTGCCCCCTCCAGGAAGACGTAGCCGATCATAAAATACGTGCAGGACTCAAGATACGTCACGCACACAATAGGTAGTGTATTTTCAGAGTCGGTAGTCCTTATTGTGGTTCCCTGGCTCCAGTTAGCCTACGTGTGACCGAAGTTAAACTTGTGAGGCCATTTCGCGACAATCTGGATAGCGACGTAGCAGCTTATAAGTTAGAGCAGTCGACGTGATATCGGAAGACCCGTGTTCGTTTCACGGCCACAAGATGATAAGTTAATTTCGTCTGGATAGCCGCACACTAGTCTTCACTCCATCCCCCGGATGCTACGACGCGTGTTTGTTTATAAAATGCATCAACTTCCGAGCCGCTGCCTCAGACCCTACTGGAGATTTCAACACTCCCAGCTAGGTTATTGACCCACTGTTGGCACCAACGGGCCGGGGGGGGGGGGGGGGGGGAGTCGCCCCTACCGCGCCAATTTCGAAATAACCTTATTCCACCTCAGTTGCACAATACTTCATTAAAAGCTATCATTATGTAATGTCGTGTCAATTGAAAACTTTTACCAGATGGTGTATAATTAAGTTTTCCTCTCAGTTATAGTTACCTGTCGTTACTTGCATCATAACTTACGTATATGACAATTCCCGTACACATAACATTCTTAACATCCGTCTCTCTTGGAGCGATGACTGTAATAATTTACAATAAACAGACAGCTTCCGTTAAGGCCATCAAAACATAATAACAATAATAAACTGACAATACGCTGCCTCGAGAGTCATTAGCTGTCATGAAAGAAAAATAATGGTCCTGTAAACAGTTCGGCTGAATTAACGCGAAGTGGACCTATTCTTTATTTTTCCCGAAGTCGTACACTTAAACTGCAGAGCTCACGCAATCCCCATCACTATGGTAACGACTGTGACCAACGGGATAAATAATTTATGTTTTTTGCCCTTTTGAAGGACTAAAATATTTGAAGGTAATCTTAGAAGCTTGAAGAAGCTACGTTTCTGGAAAAAAAAATAGAGCCAAGTTCAACGAGGAAGGTCAAGGTAAGAAGGGCAGTAGCCAGGAATTTATTGTAATCTTTCTGCTCCTCCCCTCCCCCCGGAGGAAAGTGAGGGCGCGTTTACGCAGCGACTCGCCTTTACATTATCGCAGCTAGAACTCAATCGCGATGGTAAAGGTGACATTGCCATGGTAACACCGCTAAATGGATTAGCTAAATCCGACATCGTTTAAATAAATACTTGTAGTCTTATAATCCGTGCCAATAATATAAAGAATTCCTCATGACGAAACAATTTTCCTAAACGCTTCTGAACTCACGTTATTTGTTATTTTCGTTGCGAGGCGACAGACATAAAACCGCCGCCATGTTGGAATTTGAGGTGATTTCTAGCTTCTAGCTGCGAGAATGCAAAAGCGAGTGGTTGCGTAAACCCGGCCTAGTGCAGTACTTTCACAGAGGCGATTCTTTCTGTGGTATACTATTTATTTGCAATTTTTTTTTTTTTTTGGGCGGAATGAGGGAAGTGGGGAAGGGGGAGTGCAAACGCACAAGATCGTGCCGTAGGAACTCGTCGTCGCTCGAGCATCGCATGGATACAGAGAACTACACATATAATGAAAGACGTAAAATCAGCCAGATAGTCGGGTAGAAGATTGGCCGAACAATGCAGTGAGGTATAACAAAAGTTTTTTTTGCAGGAAGTTGACCTTCTACACGCCCCTAGTCAGAATGTGGATGGTGCCACCCTGGCATCTTTGGGGAATGCTTACAAATGAAGGTCAAAGGTCAAAATCGGTGGCTGTTTTTTTTCTGTAACTTCTTAACCATTGTTCAGATCAAAAAAGCACAGAATACAAGTCTAAAGCAAAATTAAATTTTCTTCAGGAACAGTCTTATTCAATTCTGACGTAAAGTTAACCCTTATGGCCCAAACTTGTCATTTTATACCCATATTGACGAAAAATAATGCATTTAGTATTACAGTGAAAGCGTTCCTGGCTATACACCTTTGCTTTTACTTCTATAATTACCCTAGAAGGATTTACTTAGGCTGTTCTGAAAGGTTGTGATGTATTCTTTCCATTAATGCTAGTCACAATTGTCTATCTTAAATAGAAACCGTCCTACGTTCGTTGAAATGTGTTGTTGTAATGACGTAGCAGCAAAAGAATATGCAGATTTTCGATTTTAAAGTGTTTGTATGAGTTATCTAATTACCCTAGACGGACATACTTAGGCTCTTCTGAAAGGTGGAGATGTATTCTTTCCAACAATACTAATCGCAGTAGTGTATCTTAAATAGGGATCGTCCTACGCCCATTGAAAGGTGCTGTTGTAATTCCGTAGCGGCGAAAAAGACTGGTGATTTTTTATTTCAAGGTGCTCCTATGAGCTATCTAATAAGCCTAGAACGACATACATAGGCTATTCTAAACGTTGGTGATGTATTCTTTCCATCAATGCTAATCACAATTGTGTATCTTAAATAGGGACCATCCTACGTCCATTGATAGGTGTTGTAATGCCGTAGCAGCAAAAGAGAATGGTGATTTTCGATTGCAAAGTGCTCCTATAAGCTAAATTTGCCATACCTAAGTACATTGCTGGAAGGAATACGTCACCACCTTTCAGAAGAGCTTAAGTATGACCATCAAGGATAATTAGATAACCCGTAAGAAGACTTTGAAATCGAAAATCACCGTACTTTTTCGCCGCTACGCCATTACAACAACACATTTCAATGGGTGTAGGACGGTTCCTATATAATATACGCAATTATTATTAGCGTTGATGGAAAGAATACATCTCAACCTTTTAGAAGAGCCTATGTATGTCGTTCTAGGCTTATTAGATAGCTCATAAGAGCAGTTTGAAATGAAAAATCACCATTCTTTTTCGCTGCTATACGGTATTACAACAACACCTTTCAATGGGCTTAGGACGATCCCTATTTAAGATACACTACTGCGATTAGTATTGCTGGAAAGAATACATCGCCACCTTTCAGAAGAGCCTAAGTATGTCTGTCTAGGGTAATTAGATAACTCACAGGAACACTTTAAAATCGAAAATCTGCACATTCTTCGCCGCTACGACATTACAACACCTTTCAATGAACGTAGGACGGTCTCTATTTAAGATAGACAATTGTGACTAGCATTGATTGAAAGAATACATCACAACCTTTCAGAATAGCCTAAGTACGGCCGTCTAGGGTAATTATAAAGGTAAAAGCAAAGGTGCATAGTCAGGAATGCTATCACTGTAATACTAAATGTATTATTTTCCATCAATATGGCAAAAATGACAAAGTTGGGCCATAAGTGTTAACTTTACGTCAAAATTGAATAGGACGTTTCCTTAAGATAATTTAATTTTGCTTTAGACATGTATTCTGTGTTTTTCTATCTGATCAATGGTTAAGAAGTTAAAACAAAAAAAAAACTTCCTTTAGACCACCGATTTTGACCTTTGACCTTCATTAAAAAAATTCCCCAAAGCTGCCAGGGTGGCATCATCCGGATGGCCAACTTCCAGCGAAAAAAGTTTGTTATACCTCAGTGCAAGGTTCCGCTAGCAACCTGACTAAGAAGTCACATCGTAGAACAATCGGATTTCTTTTTTTTTTATATAATCAAAGGGTTTAAAGGGTTCAAAGGGTTTAACGAGCGTTAGCCACTTTTATAATCACTATTAGCCTATAATCACAGGAACTAGCGCTCAACATTTTTATTGTTAAAATGCCTCACATTCTAAATCATTATTTGTACCACTAAGTCGTCCAGAGCTAGCTGAGAACCTTTTCGGCTTTTGCAATTCCAGTCAACTTCCGGTAATGGTTGAGGCTTTTACCTCGATGCTAAAACGCTTCTCATATTGCTCTGGACAAGGTAATGGTACAAAATAATGACTTTGAAAGTGAAACAAGTTGTCAATAAAAGACGTTCAGCGCGCGTTCCAGTGATTATAACAGCGCATAAGCTTAAATTTAATTACTCTCAATGGATTGTTCCAGTATAGGACTTCTGGCTGGTTTTGTAATTATAATTGTTGTACAGTATGTATCCAGGCGCATGACAGAGGGCCAAGGCCTGGTATTAAACTAAATTAATATTAAATTCTGGCCGGTTTCACCCCTTTCGTTATATGTTAAACCATGCGCAATGGCTGTTTGCCGTGACGTCACCATGAGTTAGCCAATGACGAACGAGAACAACGGCTGTTTGGCCGTCTGATTGGACTAGCCCAGTCACGTGATATTTACGTCACAGCAAACAGCCATGGCGTGTGGTATAAGTACTCGGTATCCATCTGAGCGACGACGAGTTCCTGTGCGTCCCGTTTCCTAGGAATTGGGGAGCGTGGCTACGGCCCATTACAAAACGAACTTTAAAGTAAAAGGAATTTTTTTTGGAGACTATAAGACATTATTAGCTCTGCCCAATACCAAACTACATGGAATCTTGTCGTCAGCTCAAAGGAATTTATATGGCCTAAGTGGTGCTAAAAAGTTTGGAGGGGTTTTTGAAATTATACGGCCACTCGAAAATTCTACAATACGGGCCACAAATTAAAATAAATTCCGATTACGTATAAATATAATCGGGGTACATTTGCAGCTTGTACCATATTTGGTTCCTTCCTGGCGTATATTTTTAGGTGCGCATATTTCCTTTCAGATGTGAACATTTAGAGCACTCGCTCACTGGGCAACCAAGTCATGCGGTCGTCGTGGCCAAAAAACACGGCGACGTGCCTCGCGGCTATCGTCCGTTTTTGATTTATAATTCTCGGTCACGTGGTGAAAAATGAACACAAGAGCAGGTATGGTCGCCCAGTGGTCGCCTGCACGCCGCCCGGGATCCAAGTTGCCGCTGCAACTGACTGGCCGCGGCGGCCAAGTGCGCGGTGGTACATATACCGTAAACATTTTGTTTTTCGATTTTTTTCCTTTGGTAGTTTGTTCTTTTCTTTTTTCTTTGATAAAGAAATGAAATCAGAGATTTTTCGAAGCACCTGAAAGGTTTTGCAATCAAGAACTGTAACCATCCATTTGTAACCTTGTTTTAGGATCCAAAAGCTAAAAAAAAATATCAGATATTGTAGTCTCGAAACGGGAGATAAAAATTAGCCGAAATGTTACCATTTTCATCTTTTTTCGGGTTTTGGAGGGCATAACTACAAGGTGCACTGCATAAAAATGGAGGGAAAAGCAACGGAAGAGCGGATTTCTTAGGCTTATTAAAATAACGTTGTTTTCTCCAACAACAAAATCGCGCGTTTTAGGTCTAAGAAATCACTCTTCACAGCATCGGCTACAGTATGACGCCCTTCTGTTTCCCTCTGCAGTGCCCCTTGCACCTAACCCATTAAGGCTCCACCATAGAGTTATACACAATAATACTAGGTCGTGTCACTGCTCTACTGAGGTAAAAGCACCGGCCATTACCGGAAATTAATTGGGTTAGCAAAAACTGATAGGCTTCTTAGATCGCTCTGGACAACGCTGTGGTACAAATAATGACTTAGAACGTGAAACAAGTTAACAAAAAAGACGTTCAGCGCGATTTTCAATGATGGTAAGAGAGATTATCTACGATATCACTTCAGTACTCTGTATCCATGTGACGCGGTGGCGACGAGACGACGAGATCCCTGAGTTCTTGATGGGCTCGTGGTAGAGTACAAGGGTGTTGCTAACCAGGATGATGTGCCGTGATGAGTGTTGATGTTTTACAACAGTATATTTTATGTCACCTCTATAGATGGCTCTACCATGATCAATTTTGCAGGGATCACGTTGCCTTTTACTGTCTCACATAGATTACCCTACATTCGACGCACTTAAAAAAAATGTACTACTATAACACCTCTAAAGCAGTCAATCTTAGGTTGAACAAAAAATCGGCCAAAATGTGGGTATGAGTACATCGGTATTACCAGTTTCATGATCCAACAGCCAGCCACTGAGCTAAGTGCAGCCAGTGTCACATTTTTGCACGCGTTGGTATCCGACTCATATCCAGACCCCTTGATACTTAAGCTAAGCCCCCCCCCCCCCCCCCCCCCCCCCATCGAACCAATTCTTACTGGCTGACCTTAGCTCAGTGGCTGGCTCCTTGTATGGTGCAACCGGCAATACCGGTGTACTCATACCCACATGGAAAAATTGGCTGTTTTGTTGTTTAATCCTAAGCTACTCCCACAAAGTCCCTTGTAGTATGTGTTATTAAGTGCGGTGACTGTAGGGCAATACATATGGGACAGTGTAAAGGCTATGCGGCACCTGCAAAATTGATCATGGAGAGACCGTCTCCAGAGGTGGCACAAACTACGCCGTAGTTAAATATCAACACTCATTCAAGCAGACCACACTGGTTAGCAACATACTTGTATGGTATGGAGTCGATCGAGAAGAACCGCCTTGAACTCGAAACCTGTACGTACTATTTCAGTGAACGAACAAAGAACAATGAACAATGAACATTATTTAAAATTTCCGGAAATGACCGGAAAAGACTGTTTGACAGTTTACCAGTTAACTGTATCTGGGAGGGGGGGTGTGTGTGATGTGGCAACATGACTGATGCCTGACCTGCACGGGTGGTGGGTCTCCCATTATTTTTATAATTTTAGCTATCATTGTAAGTATGCTGTGTCCATACCATGCTTTTCTATCGTTTTTACTGTATTGTTCCCTCAGAATGTTGTCCTGGTTTTAGGTCACCAAGGTACTCACGCAATTTGGTTCTGAAAATTAAACCTCCCTGCATTCCACTAATGTTTTTATAAGTTCTTCAACCAAGTCAGGTGACTTTCTCCAACATGGGACATTCGGGTTTTCAGCCCCTGAGTCAGGGCCGGCGGAACTATACGACCGGTCCGACGAGAGCCGTACTACTTTTTCAGGAGCGCCAATCGAATGCCACGCTGCAGTGGCAGGCGAAACGAAAGGCCTTTAGTTCGAAACGAAAAACACATGCGGTTCGGTGCTGTAAAAAATGTGTCTAAATGATTTTATATCTGTTTAAACAATTTTGACATTGGTGATTGCCCACCATCATCTTGCGTCATTGTGCTTTTCTTCTTCAACTAAACGAAATTTTAAACTAATGCACTGGATGTCTGCTGCCCCGCCTTTTAGTGGTGGTCAACGTCACCCGAGAAAATGGCGGCTTCAAGTTCTATGAAAACGAAATAAACAATAATAAACGAAATAATAAACGAAATAAAAATTGGATTTGGATTTTAATTAGTTGCACATTATTTTTATTTATTTTTATTTTTTATCATTTTTTCTTTGGGGGGGGGGGATGAAAATAGGTATGAAAATTGCCGGTTCGCTGTACCACTAGTTTTATATAGGTTCAACCGGGCCTGCCTGAGCTGTTTGACGTGGTTGAGTGTTGATCGCCTGCCATACTCTTGGTTGTATGTATTTTCTCACTGTAGACTGCAGTTTCATTTCTCTTAAGAGTCAGTGAAGGAAAATGCAGGAAAAGAAACCACGTGAAAAAAAAAACTATGAACTCAGTATTGAAATTATTGCTTCTGAAGGACACACACACGCACACACACATATCGTCTTAAAATATAAATGATGGTTTTTTTTTTGGTGCACGCAAGCTTGTTATGTGTCAACCCGAAAGGAGTGGTTGATGCTTTATGGCCGTTCGACGCGAAGGATAACAATGAAATGATTGGTACGTGAAGTGTGAGACGAAAGTTGACGTGAGTGGCTTGCGACACTATTTATTATACTGATGTAAAATAGAGGGCAGGACACTGTAAGGAAGTAGACATCTATAGAGATCAGCACAAATGCAAGTGGAGCTTCAACCGTTATAATTGATATAGCCATATCGAACGCTTCGCTCACACTACTGGCGTCGATCCATGCTTCATGTAATTTCTTTGATCCGCAGAACATGACAAAATCGATGTACTGGTTATTTCGATGCACACTAATTGCAATTGTTACTCACAGTTTGTTCATCACATTCCTCAGCACGACTGCTTTTCATCTACTTCATTCGAAACATACCATTTGTTTGTTTAAATTTGCACATTTGAACGCCTACTCCTCCGCGACTAAGGCCTCTACGAAGGTGAGAGTAGGGCTAAATGAAAGATTGATAGAACAAGAAATGCTCGCTTTGCTCGCTCAATCCACGCACCTACGCGCTTCAGAAACGCAAATGTTTCATACCCTTTTAAAACTTTTAATCTGCCTTTTCCCAGCATCGAGTCATTTGAATTAAAACCGATTTTAAGAGCTATAATTATCTAGTATTATGTAAAATATGTCGTATTTTTATGTTATTTTTGCAACCAAGTTTCTTTCTGATAAGTTTGCCTGAACCGAAACTTTTCCTAATCGAACTTTGCCGTCATGAATTTCAGAGGGTGCCTGATCAAACTTTGACGTCATGAACAGTTTTTAGGGCAGTTCGACGCGTATTTGAGGGTCATAAAATAAATTTGCAGCTATGAAAATAGTCCTAACGGAAGCGCAATTTAAGTATATTTTATTTGGCGCCACTCTATATCTTTGTTGGTGCCTTGCTTCAAGAGGAGTAGAGGTACACGAACGCACACCTTTCGTTTTTAATAATGCAGTTTGATATTACAATTTTTAGCCCTAACTTTAGATGCTTAAAAGAAGGTACGTGCCGCGGCATGGTTTCCAAGGATAGGCGCGATCCATATTTGTTGGTTAATAAAAAGTCGGCCTCGTTTCGATTGTGTTGCCATACTTCTAGCGACAAACCTCTATCGCGCACTGCAACAGCGATCTCTATTATATAATCTAGAGGCAGCAACCATCACAACTGCCGGTTAAAAATGTGTTGGCTTTTAGGCCTGTTTTAGATTTTAGGCGTAATTGTCAGCTTTTGCGCCTAATTTTTACCTGCCGTTTTAATTTCGTAAATAGCAGCTAACGGAGATTTGGTTCGTGAATGGCATCGAGACTATTTTAAATAAAGCTAAAGTGTGTCGTTAACGTTATTCTTTTGTTGTTGCGGTTGCGTGTTATTACGGTTGCGCTAGTGACGATCAAATGTTATTATTTCAATTAGTTACGTCTAGAAAACCTATTAGCTGTAAGAATGAAGCAACAATGTTTTAGTTTGCCGTATTTTTTAACTCACTTTCGATCACGCAATCTAATGGTGAGAACAGTTTCGTTCCTATCTGGTACCTTTCTGAAGTTGAAAAAAAGCAACGTACGGACGGACGGACAAGTCGATGAAAGAGTCTTCTCGACCCGTACGGCTGAACAGAAGTCTCAAACCCGGAGGGGGCTCGTTCATTGCTGCTTGTTTTACCACCTATCACTTTGCCCTTGTGTTTGAACGTTAAAACTAGGTCACGTAACACACGGAGAGACAGACGGGCACGATCGTTTCATATGTCAACAAGCTTCGATCCAGAAAGACCAAAAAAAGAAATTAAGACTGATGAAGACTTAGCGGCTGAAGATAAAGGCCTCTGAAGACCTTTCAAATTTTGGAACGTAACTATTAAGGGTCGTTCACTACGATGTTCATACAATCAATGCTAAATTTTTACAGAGCTTTACCGAGATTAACAAATTTCAACGAAGATTCTCAGCTATTCATGGTATTGAAAAATTATCTAAAATGTAAAAGATCCAAGCAACAGCACACAGAATTCGTCGCCGTTTCATCCCTGTGATCATAACGGCCGTTTTCAGTATTCCATAATTTTAAAGCGATTTACAACATTTTTATTTTTAGGTTATTATGATCAAACCACTCACGTTATTTTTAGTGATTTTGATGCAATGTATTTCTACTTCCTGGAGCAATCAAGGCCGTCAGATGTCAGAAACATCGAACGAACTGAGTAAGTACACAAAATTAAAAAAGCTCCAATTAAAAATGCAATAGCTCCATTTAGAAACACAAAAGTATCGCCATAATTTGTGTTTGAACTAAGTATACATTCTGCTTCTATCACGTTAAGAGCCGTAAATTTTATGCGGGCTTTTTTATACGCTTTTCTTGGCTTTCACTGGCTTCAACACAGTTTTCATATTCTATAATTAATCAGAAATTAATAAATAGTAATTAAACTGAGTACTGGTCAACAGTAAATTACAATATTTACTTTACGTTTTTGAAACTTTTTGTTGGCGTGCCAATTCGAGTTTTAACAATGCTAAAAGGACATTCCTCCAAGCGTTATTTTTCTCGATCCTCCACATCAAGTATGGCCCCAAAGGTCTATTTCCTTACCGTTAGTCAATCCCTTGGTAAAAATCCATTTTAAAATGTGGCGTGTAGAAGATTTTCTGTTGAATAATTGTTAACTGTATTTACTGTGTCCTACACGTATATAATGCGCACTTACAATAACCATGACGTTTCATCTCTGTGTGTGAATGTACTAATTTTCTAATAATTACCATGAGATCAAAAATCTAATAGACTAATACAGTAAAAATTAAAATTAATTATTCCAATAGATCGCCGAAGCAAAATTATAAGACACTAGCCAAGAAAATTATAAATCGTGATGTAAAAATACGAGTATCATTCCGATTTTTGACGACACAATCTTTAACTTGATTCTGTTTCTTGTACTATTCCCAAAGCCAATCGAGACAGCAGCTACGTTCCTCGCTGCGAATAACGCAGCTACCACCCCATCCGACCTTGGCGCTGTAAATGCGCCGATGGCGATCTACGCGTGGCTGTTATAAGGCAGGCGGAATGTTATAAGGCAGGCCGGGTGTCCCTTTAAGTTACGTTACGTAGTGTTAGAATTATAAATAGAACTTTTATTTAGATTCGGGAAATTATAGTCTCGGGAAATTAAATGTGGAAAGGAGTTTCGTTCTAAAACGCCGGAATGATCGATTTCGTAAATCACTAGGCTAGGACTATTGTAGCTAAAACAACTCACTGGCGAACAATGGCAGCGCTACAGTTAATAATTTGCTAAAGGGAGCAAGAACTGGTACAGTACTGACTTGGGTGGTTCGCTGCATTCGTAGTTACGCCGAGTATGGTAAAAGAAAAACTGATTTTCACAGAGTTCCTCTCCCCTCCCTCTCACCCCTTCCCTCCACCCTCTTTCACCAACTAGGTCATCCAGCTTAATATGCGATTCAGACTTATTTTCGGCTTGAGCTACTTCGGCAACAAAAACGACTAGGATTCGTGTTTTTTACTTGTGTTCCGTTTGCAGGGAGATTTGTGTGAACTTGGCTCGGCCTACGTACAAACCTTCAAATTATTCTTTATCTTGAAGTAATAATTTACAACGAAAATACGTAACCTACTCAGATAAATGCCTCCGTCGGTTTGAAGTTCTATCTCATTCTACCATTTGGGCAGAATTACTTATTTTAATTTCAAGAGAAGAATTGGGAGCACACAGAAAAAAATGTTAAGATTGGGCTCTTCTCACCCTTGAGCTTATGTCGAGTTGCCGGTGTTGTGAAACAGGGTATGGTTAAAATATACCAATAATTCTCCATTAAGGTCCGGCACTGTCAACCAAATTTTCTCGGTCACAGAGGCATTAAAATCGACGAGGGATGAGGGTTTTTCCCAACGTACATTCTGTAACTACGTTGGTTTTTCAGTAAATTACTTCTCAATGCTTAAATCTATTGAGCTGGCTTTTGGCGCAGTGAAAAGGTCTCGTCGAGATGATTAATGGTGTCCTGAAAATCGGTCAAATACAAAAAATAAAAAAATAGCGGAAATTTGCGTACAATTTTGCCAGAAACACTTTTGCTAGACACTGCCTTTTAACTGATGAGCTGGTGTCTGAAAAACATTTTTTCAATACTTTGTTAGGATTTTTTGATATATATAAAATTCTGGAAACGAAACAGAGGCGGCAACCAAACTGAACAACGGCTTATCTGTTCGTGGGTTAGCGTTGCGATGTGCCACGTATTCCATCTTCCCATTATTAGATAAAGATAATAGTGCGACCAAACTGAACAACGGCTTATCTGTTCGTGGGTTAGCGTTGCGATGTGCCACGTATTCCATCTTCCCATTATCAGATAAAGATGATAGCGCAACCAAACTGAACAATGGCTCATCTGTTCGTGGGTTAGCGTTGCGATGTGCCACGAATTCCATCTTCCCATTATCAGGTAAAGATGATACCGCAACCAAACTGAACAATGGCTTATCTGTTCGGGTTAACATTGCGATGTGCCACGAATTCCATACTCCCTTTATAAGATAAAGATGACACTGCAACCAAACCGAACAATGGCTTATCTGTTCGTAGATTAGCATTGCGATGTGCCATAAATTCCATGTCCCATTATCAGATAAACACGACACCACAACCAAACCGAACAATGGCTTATCTGTTCGTGGATTAGCGTTGCGATGTGCCACGAATTCCATGTTCCCGTTATCAGATAAAGCTGACACCCCAACCAAACTGAACAATGGTTTATCTGTTCGTGGGTTAGCGCTGTGACGTGCTGCGAATTCCATGTTTTCATAATCAGATAAAGATGACACCGTAACCAAACCGAACAATGGCTTATCTGTTCGTGGATTAGCGTTGCGATGTGCCACGAATATCATGTTCCTGTTATCAGATAAAGATGACCCAACCAAAGCGAACAATGACTTATCTGTCCGAGGAGTAGCGTTGCGATGTGCCACGAATTCCATGTTCCCGTTATCAGATAAAGATGACTCCACAACCAAACCGAACAATGGCTTATCTGTTCATGGGCTAGCGTTGTGATGTGCCACGAATTCCATGTTGCCGTTATCAGATAAAGATGACACCGCAACCAAACCAAATAATGGCTTATCTGTTCGTGGATTAGCGTTGCAATGTGCCATGAATTCCATGTTCCCGTTATCAGATAAAGATGACACCGCAACCAAACTGAACATTGGCTTATCTGTTCGTAGGTTAGCATTGCGATGTGCCACGAATTCCATGTTTCTGTTATCAGATAAAGATGACACTGCAACCAAACCGAACAATGGCTTATCTGTTCTTGGGTAAGCAGTGCGATGTGCCACGCATTCCATGTTCCCGTTATCAGATGATGATGACACCACAACCAAACCGAACAATGGCTTATCTGTTCGTGGATTAGCATTGCGATGTGCCACGAATTCCATGTTCCCATTATCATATAATGATGACACCGCAACCAAGCCGAACAATAGCTTATCTGTTCTTGGGAGGATTGTGATGTGCCAAAAATTCCATGTTCTTGTTATCAGATAAAGATGACAAATTGTGCAGCACCAGCAATAGGAAGTGATAAGCAGTTTGAATTTACGACCCAGGACGAACCTACGATAGACAGTGTGACAGACAAACACAAAGTGTATAAAGTCGAGTAATAAGCCTGCTTAGTTCGGCAAAAAAAACTAAACTTTTTATTTTATTTCCACTCTGGATAAAATAGTTTCTTGTTCATTCATTCTATCGTATTACGAAATGTTTAAAATCATCCTGTACATGACTTTGACTGCGTCAGTAGAATCCATGTTACTGTGATGAGGAAATCCCTCTCATGATCGGCTATTGGGCGAGAATTCGTAGGAGAATGCAATAAATATGTTGATTATACTACTATCTGAGTGCTGTTCATGTGTACACGTCTGCGAGTCGTAACTCAGAGGAATTCTTTATGGGGGAAGGCGTCATTGATTTAATCTATAATTTTGTTGAAGGGGTGAGAGCGAAAACGAACTGGTATTCAAAATTGGGTCCGAGAATTCAGCTAAAGTTTCTAAGGAGGGGAGGTTTCTTTAAGTTTCTTAGAGCTCCATAAAACAACACATTTTCAGCCGTTTTAGAACCTTGCCAGGCAGAGAATGACACGAAGTTATCACTTACAGTACTGTTATCATCGAGTGTATTATCGAGGGTTACCCTTTAGTGCTGTTATCATCCAGTGTATTATCGAGTGTTATCCTCGAGTACTGTTATCATTAAGTGTATTATCGAGTGTTATCCTCCAGTACTGCTATCACTGAGTGTATTAGCGAGTGTTATCCTCGAGTACTGTTATCATCGAGTGTATTATCGAGTGTTATCCTCGAGTGCCGTTTTCATCCAGTGTATTATCGAGTGTTATCCTTGAGTGCTTTTATCATCGAGTGTATCATCGAGTGTTATCCTCGAGCACTGTTATCATCCAGTGTATTATCGAGTGCTATCCTCGAGTACTGTTATCATTGAGTGTATTAGCGAGTGTTATCCACGAGTACTGTTATCATTGAGTGTATTATCGAGTGTTATCCTCGAGTGCTGTCTTCATCCAGTGTATTATCGAGTGTTAATAATCATCGAGTGCTCTTATAATCGAGTCGTGATTTGTCTCCATTTTCCAGTGTTTGGCCCTCTTGGTCTTCTATTACAGACACACAGAGAAGAATGCGAAAAACAAAACTTCGTCTCGTCTACTGGGTATCATTTTACACAAACCTGCACTACGATAACAACGGAAAACTCGGGAGTTTGCATTCGTCTATAAAAGTATATCTGAATACATCCTGAGCTTGAGTGTGCCAAGTTTTACCACCCTTTCCCAAGGAAAGTGTACCTACCATCACGTTCCAACTCGCCTAAACTCGGCATTGAAGAAAGGCTCACTCATCTAATTAGTTTACAACAGGCGATATTCGAAGCATACTCGGCCCTGTTCTGTAGAATGGGTGTAACTCAAAAACTGCTGTTCTCAGGAAAATACGTTTAAAGTTTGAGTCTGCTCAAATCGCGGTCAAATCGATGTCAAACGTTTTTTTAAGTACTGAATCCGTTATTGTGTCCACTGTTTATAGTACAACTTTCCTACAAATCATAGCATTTAAAACATTCTTTAAATGTGAGATAATAAAAAAAAAAAAACCAGCTTTTTACTTACAATATTAAGTCATTTAAAGCTTAATGTTGTAACGTAAAAAGGATGTAACTGTAGTTATGCCCATTTGTGACAACAGATTGTTACTCTAAAAAGGTGCAAGTGCCGTGGTCTCCAGGAAGTAGCAGCCTTTTTGCGTGACAAATCTGCAGACCTAAGCAAGTTACATCCTTTTTGCCGACTGCTAACTTCTGATTGGCTGGAGATATGATCTTGAAATTTTTTTTGCCAATAATTGGCGACAGAGGGGTAACTCGCGTTACACCCTTTCTGCAGAACAGGCCGTACTGAAAGGGAGGGTGAGAGCACATGATTCCTTTGGGGCCCCCCCCCCCCCCGAGTCTTCTTGGTGCAGTGGTCCACACCCATGTGAAGTTAATATTACTGCCCTGGTCGGTAATTTATCTAATAAAATGTGTACATTAATTCCAGATGAGCGTCAAGATTATTCTCCAATCCTAGAAATCGTCGAAGAATTAATATCTCTCAAAGGCCACCTAAACAAGCTCATTGTCATCACTAATCAAGGTAGGCCGAGAAATGTTAACAATTTAACTAATATAATATAGCATACAGTTTACTCAGCACCTAGTAACAAAGTATAAAAAAAAATAGGACCATGTCTCCAAGCCGAATAAATGATTGATAAAAACCAAGGCCGGAAGCTAACGCTGTTGCCAGATCACTTTAAAAATCAAACTTAACTGAACTCTTAACCCTTATCCCCTTATCTTTTAACTCTTTAAGGCATTTAAAATAAATATTTAAATGGAACACTTTAGCAAAAACTAAAACAAACAATAAACAATTCACAGCAAGTAATACTTGATCACGAGAATACCTATTTCTTGCAGAAGGAACAAGCCTAGAGCTATATATTACTAACTGGTATTATAGGTTGTCATAAGTTCCGTTCCACCTTTGCATGGGGAATACGAATTCATAACTCTCGAACGGTAACAGAAAAAGAAATAGGATTCGAGCTTTGTTCGTATCTGTGAGTTTGCTTCAACCATGTATGATTTTAGCATTAGACAGTCCGGATAATTGTACACAACGTAACCAACAACCTCCACCTCCAAAAGAATTGTGTGCTTTCATTTACACATTTTCTAGTGGCAATAAAAAACAAACATTTATATAATTCTAGCGGTTTAATCGCCAAGTTAAAAGCGATTAATATCAGACAGGGCAAAGGATACCAGTTATGCCAGTACATTGTAACAGAGTTTCAATATAAAAGTGATGGTGGCAGACATATGCGCAACCGAGCCATGCTGGTGCCGCTGCCAGCAAATAATCCGGCTTATTTCCAATTTAACTTTGTAACAAAGTAGTAGAGGAGTATAAAAATGTTTAAAATATCAACTGACAAGCACAAAGTAAACAAAAATTTTAAATCGTCTTTTCGGAAATTGGGTAGCATATACTATCAAAAATGTAAAAAATATAAGTATCAACTATTAAAAATATAGTTCGTGTTCCTATGAAGAAGCAAGAGAAGAGTGACAACCAGATCACCTTGATCTTGTTACGAATTTTACGTCTACTAACGTGTAATTATCTTGATCATCTAAATTGCAATTTTGACCTAAGTATTGGAATTTCTTGGAGGTCCAGAGTTTAATGTTCATATTTAAAAAAAAAATGGCCTTGAGTTGGCTCATACACGAGCAAAAAGAAATTGAAGCCTATGCACACCTGACAGAAGTCTGGCCGCCCTACTTTACAGTCTGTGCTGTACTTTGCTATGCTGTACTGAACTGCCTACTGTACTTTAAACTTTGCTAGCTGGTCTGTTAGCTGCTTTCACTTTTTTTTATATACAATATATGTAAATCTTGTTTTTCACTTGTTTTCAGATTACAAGACCATTATCCGACATTTTTCCAAGAAATTCTTAGGTTCTTTAATTATTCCAGTTTCACTGCACGACGAAGCACTTGCTAACATAAATTATGACGTCCTCTTCCGTAAAGAATGCTTTGTGACTATTTGGTGTGGTCATGAATGTAATCAACTAATCCTGCACGAAGTAAGTAAGCAAAATGTAACAACCTCCAAAAATGACTGAACGAGTATAACACTTAGACAAAGGCTGAAAACGCAAACTTTCTACTTTCTGCATAATGGGAAACGCACTTTCTCTCAACATTGTTAATGTGAGGAAAATTCAGTCGTTTCTTGTGTGTTTAGGGATGGTCAAAAAAGGTCAAAATCGTGACAGGGCAAGTGGTCATACACGTCCCTCCTAACTGTTAATGGACGCGTTCATCACGCAAATAACTTTCCCATATACTGCACCTTTCATAATAATGATGTCCATTTACAAAATTACCGTACTGTCTGCGTCACTTGTTGATTTAAATAATCGTCTGTTAAAGGTTTAATCTATTAATAATATCAGGTGCCTATAAATACATACACGGACGTGGGAGTATCCACGGTGTGTACTGTATTTTGCTTTGCATTCCACCGCTCGTCATAATACCGATTGGTAAATTCAAGGAGCCAGGCCGGACTGGGGCGGGCCGGCCAGTGCCGATTGAGGTCATTGTTGGTCCGGCCGGCTCGCTTTCGCGTTGGTTAATTCCACGACTCGCTGAGCACGATTTACAACACCGCCACATGTCGGTTTGTGGTACTTGACACGTTACACTTTCTGTCGTTACATGCACTGCAGCACCATTCATAAACCATTCCGATTTAAGCGGTGCTGGCCAGCTCCGTCCAAGCGGTCTTGGCCGCGCCTGGCCGCGGCAGGATTGGTGTGAAACGGGCCGGCTCTCGAAATACCGGCCCGGCCTAGGCCGGCTCGATTTCGCATTGGTTAATAAAACGGTGCCCAGCCCTCCTTGGCACGGCCAGGGCCACTTAAATTTACCAATGCGAAATCGGTAAAGGTTTGCCTGGGAGTGAAGCTATGCCAGGCGCCAGAATCCTGGCTCCAGGCCACTTATTTTTTTGTTCGTCAACAGTCCAGATAGGCGGTCAGATCTTACTACGAAACTTCGTTACTTAGCACCCACTAGTGGTGATTGTGCGCAAATTGACTTTATTGCTGATCTGTTGTTGTTGTTGTAGTTAGTTTAAGTTAGGTCAGGTTGGATTAGGTTGTAGGTGACTTAAGTCGGATTCAACGGATTTTTTTCTGTACCCAGCTGGGCTGCACGGAGCGCTACGTAGCGAGTTTTGCTGAACTGTTTACGAAAAATATTATGTCTCCGAGCCAGTTGATTAACTATTGCCAAATTTCATTTTACCAACGCACTGGTTGTAATATCCCCGATTATGCGAGCTTTTAGATATTAACAGATCGACATTTACATGCAAGAATTATTGGACACAGTTCTACGTAGCATCTGTTTCACATCAACAGACTTCCTTTAGGCTATGCCACCAAGTTAAAAAATAATTCCAGTACCAGTGCGCGTGACAAACGTTGTAAGGGGTCCTTGGGGACAGCTAACAGCTTCACTGTTAAAAATTTCCGTATTTTCACCGTACAATGTCCGTAAATATTTACGGAACATGCCTGTAAATATATTTTACGGAATAAAGTACCGTAATTAGACTGATAATTACTGTTTAGCCTGACTTCAACTCATCTTTACTTAATTAATGCTCCGTAAATTTAACCGTTGCTCAAGATAACGGGACGTCCGTTGAATTACATTCATTTTCCTGTTAGCAGTGTTACCATTGACTGTCGCCGTAAAAAAACGGAAATATTTTTTACAGTGTTGAGCAAGCACAGCCCAGGGGTCAGAGTGGTCGGCTACCTGCAAAGTGGAATCCGGATTGAATTATGCGGCCGACTAAGGTAACCTTAAAAACATTGTCTTACAGAACCGTCAGATATGCGAAAAAAGTATACATTTTAAACATTTGCTTTATAACTAGCTGTAAACCCTGTCAAGAAGACGAGCGAATTTTAGAATTGAAGTTATTGCTGAAGTGGAGTTGTTTATTACATGTGAATGCTTTGCTCGTATTATCTTAAGTATCTTATTTCAAAAAATGAGTTGTGACACACTTTACATTTGCATCAGTGTGTAAATGTACTTTTTTTTTCATTTATGCTGTTTGAGCAAATACTTTGTCACATACTTCATATTTAGAGAGTCTCTCACTAATATGTAGTCGCTCATGTTCCTTCAGTTATGCTATTTGAGCAATTGCTTTATTACATACTTCACGTTTAAATTATTTATGACCGATATGTAGTCGTTCACGTACTTTTAAGTATGCTGTTTGTGCAAATGCTTTGTAACATTCCTCACGTTTACATGGTCTGTCATCAGTGTGTGCACGTGCAGTGCATGTGCTCAGTAATTTCCCTTTTTTTGCAAATACTTTTGTGCACTGCCATTTACTTGGTTTTTCTCCGACATATTTTATAACCTTTGTTTCGTCTGCTTCTCTAAGTTAGATGAAATATTAATAAGGCTTCAATAAGAAACACTTAACAATTTCCAAACATTTGGCTGACCGACCAGAATACGTACAGCTAATAGCCAAAGTGGCGTCATGCGTCGTTCCTGATTTCGGAAGAAAGTGACTTATTATGGCGCTACCCCATGCCAGCATTTTGAAACTAGAAGCTCTAAGAGCCTTCATGCATTATCAGCGATTCTACTGTTTCTGAAAGTACGATGTGACTCAGTTTCAGTGTTAACATTTGCATTATAATTATGCTTGCAGGTGAGTCGTCGAGAGTTATTCCAGAAGTATATTTTCTGGATTTTTATTCACGAGGAATCAACAACCTCTTTATACACTTTTTTACGAGAAGCGTACAATGTGAGAGTGGACAGTCAGATTTACATTATTTCTCAGAACGTCGATCATTTACATGCGGTACGTTTCAGTTAATTGTCTAAAATATTGTCTATAAATTCATTCTGAATTTTGACATTATCTATAACAGCGCTAAATACGGGGAACAGATAGTTCAACACAAAACTATCAGCTACTGATTCTCGAACTATTCACCAATGAATTTATCGATGCATTTTCCTAGGGCGTTTTCAACTACATTGCTGGCATTTGGGAGTGAAGAGGCGATACACTTCCAGTGCACCTGCTCTGTCCCTGAACAAAGGTGCACTTTCCTAATTCCTCTGTGACACTTCTCCCATCCATTCCATCCCCTTACTACTACAGCTCCTTCCTCCACAGTTCATTCTCCACTTCCTTATTCCCCTTTTTCCGTCCCTCCCCCTTCTCAAGGCACCCAACACATGTACCAAACACACTTTGCCGCCATCCTTCTGCAATGGATCACCACTCATTCTGCGCCTCTTCATTTCTGCACCACCTCCTTGGTTTTGCACCATCTCTGCGGTGTTCTCGTCCTCCTATCAACTTCCAACTTCATCATTGCTTTCCCACCATCATAACTCGCTACTCCATTTCCCTGTGACCACTTCCGTCACAGTAAGGCTAACAAATGCAGATTTTTGTTCACTTCACTCACTCAATCAGCCCAAAGCTTTTTACCGAACGGATGGTTGTTGTGGTGTGATCTCTTTCATTATTTTGGGATCTCTTCCACACCTTCTCCATCATTGCATCCCTGCCTCAAACTCAACCACCCCATTTCCCCCTGACCACTTCCATCACAGCGAGGCTGACATACGCTGCTTATTGTTTACTTTGCTCACTCCCTCAGCCCATCCTCACACGGCATACAATGAAGTAATGGGATTCACACTGACTATGACAATCATGATCTTATGTGATATATGTATGACTGACTATGGAACAGTTCTTTGGTCATTATTCCTCAACATCATGATTGATTTATGATCTGTTTTTTTTTTTTAAGAACCACCCCTAGGCAGTCCTTTAAGTCTGTGTAGAGTTTCGTTTTTTTCGAGCAATTAATTGTCGCACGATGTGATATCTCACATTGCATTGGCATCTCGTCACAGGGAGTTTTGCTCACTTTGCTCATTTCGCTCCAAAAAGAACAAATCCAACAAAGAAAGTACTTCTACTTTCAACCAAAGACTATAAGTAATGCAGTGAATCTAACAACAACCAATAATAAAATTCACAGTTTTAACAAAGCAGAAAGAAAGACAAACGAATTGCATATCCCAGGCTTGAATCCAGGACTTCCCGCACACTAGGCCAGGTGCTCTGGCACCGTGTTATGTAATGGTGGTGGAGAGGAAATGATTGACTCAACACAAATGTTTTCTTAAAGAAATCTCTCTCCTCATCCATGTGATGTCTCTCCTCGTTTCCTTTCCGCTGGATACATGCAACAGACTCGGTGGAAAACTCTGCAGCTTTTGGATCACTTTTAACGGCAACTCCAACTGAGTTGTCGATGTCACTGTTATGTTGTGAGTCTCACTTTGGTATGTGAGCTCAAGGTCGTGACCATATGCAGGCTACCCTTTGCAATGGCTCTCTCCTTTTGAGTATCGAGTTAGGTCTTTATAAATGCACCCAACTCGATGTTTAAACCATGAGCGCTTCTGAACATGTGCAGGTGGGTGTCCGAACTTGCGATATCTATGCTTGCATTTAGAAGGCATCCTTTAAAGGGCACGACTAGTGGTACCTGTCCTACGTGGTAGTGTAGAAGGCCAGGTGCCACGTCCCCTCTTATCTTTGGGTTGGGCTCAAAACAAGACATTTGCTCAATTCTATGTCCAAAACTTAGTAGAAAGGAATCTTCCCGGTAAACTTTTCCACAGTCAACTGAATCTGACCTTTTTATCTTGGTTATGCTTGGCAGCTTAGAGTGAAAATAAAAACTTTGGCTATTGGCAGCCTTTTATTTACGTTTTGCTCAAAATATGAAAAGAAATGAAATGAAATTATTGACTCAACACAAATGTTTGGTTAAGGCCCCACATCTCTCTCCTCGCTTCCTTTCTGTAGGATAAACACACCAGACTCGGTCAAAAACTATGTTTGCTCTCCAAATTGAGTCATCAGTGTTAACGACTTGTTATAATTCTCACTTTGGTTTGTACGTTAAAAGCCCTGACCATGCCCCCCCCCCCCCCCCGTGCATCAGCTCTCTCGTTTTCGGTGTAAACGTCGATTTTTCTACACGTCCCACCTCGATGTAGAACCATGCTTCTCCATATGTGCGGGTGCATATCTGAACTTGCGACACGTGTGCTTAAGTTTAGATATCATCCGTTAAGTGGCACAACTAGTGGTACCTGTCACGCGTAGCATTGTGCAAGGTCAGGTGCCACAACTATCAAAGCGGACCCAGGCTACAGGCTCCAGCGAAGACTAGAAGTTATTCACCCTATCTCGGTTGTGACCAAAAGGCCATCAATACATCCATAGAAGAGAAAGCTACTGATATGCTAGGCTCCATAAAATAATGGTCACGACTGAGAAAGGCTGAAAACACTTGTAAGCTCGGTTGAATCCTGTAGCCAGGGTCCACTTCAGTAGTGCAGTGAGAGAATGTCTGGACTAGTAAGCAGGAACTCTGGGTTCGCGTCTCAGTCGGAGCAGTTCAACTAATGGTCACGTGCTGATTGAGTGAGCAAAGCGAACGAATTCAGCGATTGCTAGCCAGTGTCTGCAAAAATGGGATTGAAGAAACGTAAGCATGTGAAGAATGCTCGTACAATAAACTAAGCCATGTCAATTTGGCTAATCAAACAGCTAATTGGCAATGGTAAATTTGAAAATTATCAATGCAAAAATTTAAAGATGTAAAATTCCTCCAGAAAAAAGGTACAGATGAAGATAAGACGGTGTAACCCTTTGTACGTTCACAGTCCTATGAAAGTTGTGATATCCACCCAAAACCAAAACTGGTAGAAAAACTCGCCAAGTTTCCAAAAACGATCGGTCTTTGAAGGTAGTGATATCATTCCACCAAGGAAAGGCCGCCAAGCTTAATCCTATTAGCCAAGTTAATCGCACCGAATAATACTTTAAACGTTAAATGAAAACTTGAAGATTGCTACCGCTAGTAATTCTAGTTTTCATTTAACTTTCGAATTATTAGTATGTGCGATTAACTTGGCTAATAGGATTAACCTTGGCGGCCTGTCCCTGGTGGAATGATATCACTACCTTCAAATGCCGATCGTTTTTGGAAACTTGGCGGGTTTTTCTACCAGTTTTGGTTTTGGGTGGTCTTTCTTCTACAGACTGGTTTAATCACGTAAGACCAGTCTTTAATGCTGACGTCTGCTTCGTTTAGCCTTTACTGTGTGTTTTTTTTTGTTTTTGTTTAATGATTAACAATATGCTGTAGTCGTCTAAAGATAACAGTGAACGACACAAAACAGCACAGCACAACACAACATGACAAAGCAATGCTACTCAATGCAATACTATTAGGGTCTTAATTCTGTAGTTATACACCTAGAAAATTTTGTAAGAACAAAAATAAATGTAACAAGGACGTTTTGTCTCTGCTCTTATTTAAAGTGAACAAGTGATGAGATACATCTGAAAAACAAATAAACAAAAAGTATTTCATTGTATATAGAAGCATAGTCGGTGAAGGTGCAGAATGTATGTATACAGTAAAACACGTCACAACATGGCACAATATAGCAAACCATTACATTTACACACAGAACACTTACTTTATACAGCGAGCCTAAATTTCACAATTTTGCTATAGAATCGTAAAAACCAATAACTGAGCTATAGTCTGTCTTCCGTTACTTCACATCGACATGATGGTTGAACTTCTTTATCTTATGTCGCCCATGTTATGATTTCAGGAATCGACATATCGCGTTTACCAACTGATATCATCTAAAATCTCCAAAGAAAAGAATACTCTAGTGAATTTGATGCTAACGTATCATTGGCCTTCAAGAATAACACAAGTCTTCCCATACAAGCAAACACTTGAAGGGTTTCATCTGAGATTTGCTGCAGTTAATGTAAGAATCAAGTCTGCATTATATGTTCGCTTAAAATATTTGTCTTTAAACAAGGTGTTACATGCTTCTCCTTTCAAAATTGTTTTCCCCCTTATATTGTTTCTGATCAGTAAGTGGTAAGAGGACCCTGGCAATTTGTCTTTCATGGACTACCAGTCTTATTCAGCAGCTACAGGATCTGTATGACAAATCATACACATTCTCTTGTTCCCTACCATGATCGGAGATATCCTGATTGTCCCCTTTCCTTACTAAAAATCTTTCTGCCTTTAAAATGTAGTAAGGTTCAAAATTAATCCAGTTATCTATACAAGCACAAGATTTCTTCAAATGTTAATTGGATGAAGTTAATCAAAAAACAGCCGTACATTCCATCTTTTCCTTCGCACAATGCATGCGCTCAGTCCAATGAACAATAACTGTTTGGATGTTATAGTGCGGTGCAGTTCCTTAACCAGTGAAAATGCCATCTTGCAATCTTAAGCAGGGGTGGTTTGAAAACAAAATACTGCAGGGAATTCCATATTTTCCCCCCTATTTACCCGATTTAATTTGTAGTTACGTCCACCTCGTTTTTCTGACTCAGGTTCATTTTGCCGACTCGGCCTTTAGCTGTGGGTGGCAGACCACCTCTCCGCCCCCCCCCCCCCATCTCCCTTATTTTTGGCCTTGTTCGTAACTCTTTCTTTGAACAATTGCATGCAATCTCATTTATGTTTAAAAAGAAGTTGCCATCATAGTACGATACAGTGGTTGCAATGAACAATACTGAAATAAACTGCGTGCTTCATTGATAATATATAGCTGACCTAACTTTACAATTTTGCCTATAATTCCTTGAACGTTAGTTTACCATTTTAAACCTTTACGGTTGTTCCTAAGAATCTATTCAATGAGCACCGTGCATTCGCATCATTTAGCTAGCAAGATGTCCCAAGCTTCAATATCTATGATTTCAAATTATCTGCCTTAACTTTACGAGTCTGATGACAGTGTACCACTTTCTGCAACAGTTTTATTATCTGTCATTTGATTTTCGTATCTGTTACCCTAAATATGACTGTTTTTCTATGTAACCAATTACTTCTAATTTAAGAATGATTCATTGCTCTCAATGTTTCCAGTATGCACCTTATACTGAGTTTAAGAACGAGTCAGGAACTTTCTCGGCGGCAGGTTTTATGGAAGAAATTACCGCTATACTCGCCGAAGATCTTGGATTTAGGTATGCCAACACTGATGGTGGTGGATTTAACATAATGGGTGAAAGTTCATAGAATGCACAGATTCTGTTTCCATATTTACGGAATCTTAAGAAACCTCCAGTAGTATGATTCTGCAACGGAGACGCAAGAGTCCGTATAAGCCCTCCGTCACTTGCTTGTGTATATTTGACTCATAGTGTAACGTGCATAGGCCTACACGACTGAACTTTCAACATACTTAACTTCAACCCTTAATGATCTATCAACTTTAAGTACGTTTACTTTGTTTTCCTTTGCAAACAGTCGTATTGTTTCACCGCCTTTTAATTAAATGACGTTGGCAGCGAACACCAACTTGGATGTATGGAAGTCCCAACGATCTCGACAGAACAACCATTAGAGTCAGACGTGTAACTTTTCCTGAATGAAAGAGTGGCAGTTGGGAAAGCTCCATACCTGATTG
>JAHWFP010099364.1:0-33378 GCA_023313725.1 Lithobius niger | reverse complement strand
CCCTCGTTGCCAATATCCCCCCGGCAAATATCCCCCCGAAAAATAATGTTATGCTGGGAAAAAAAACGACACTAGCAACAAACTGAAAAATAAACGCAAATTCCACAATTTTTGTCTTGGATTTATTTTACTTATATTTATACAAACACCGCTTCAAAATGAATCCATATAAAAAAAATTTTTATTTATTAAATTCCTTGTGCAGATCACACATGCACAGCCACTTACGTAGGGCAAAGTAAACAAAATTCACCGGGGGGATATTGGCTGGGGGGGGGGGGGGATATTGGCCTCTGGGGGATATTGATCGGGGGTATATTGGCCTGATACCACTTATTGCAGTTTTGTTTGTCCAAGCAACATGCAACTTCAGATGTAGAGCAGGAAGGGCTTCAGAGGGAACAGGGGATAGATCCCTATCTATAAAACTAGAAAGGGCCCCTTTTGCTGCAGCATTAGTGTGCCCATTCCCAGCTATCCCAACATGGACCAGGATCCAGCAAACAATGCCAGTTTTCAGCTGGCCAGACAAGCGGGAAAGCAGACTTTGGATTCGCTGTGTCAAGGGGTTACGAGGGTTGTATGTCGCCAAGGACTCGAGGGCACTCATGGAATCACGAAAGATGATAAGCTGCATCCCCCAAAGGTCAAATATCCATTCAACAGCCAGACCGAGTACCAGAAGTTCCGCCGAAAACACGGAATAGCCTGATGGAAGGCGATGGGAAACAGTCACTCCCTTATGCACACAATCCCAGTGCCATGTCAGCTTCGGACTTCGTCCCTTCAGTGAAAGGCCACAAATATTCGGCGTACTGATAAAACAGCTGCCAGAACTCCTGTAAATACCCTTGCTAGACAGGTGGAATGGAACTTTTTGAGAGGGATGCCTGATGATTGAATTTGAAGTAGCGCTGAAGAGAACAGGCGATACTTCCGCAGGCCCAGACGGCATTCACTACCAAATGCTTAAAAATTTTTCCGTGGCTTCCAAGCACTATTTGTTTTTATTTTTCCGTATCTGAGTAAAGGGCTATTTGTCAAAAGCCGTTGTCCTGTCCATTTTAAACCACGGTTAGGATCATCCAAATCCATCAAGCTGTTGGACCACATCATTGGCAAGCATCTTTGTAAGGTGCCTAAGCGGATGGACACGTATCTATTCTGGAGGTTGGAAACCAATGTCGTTTTCCGGTCGCACTAAGTTGATTCCACCGATTAACTAGCTGTTTTCGGCAGCGAAGATTTTAAAATTTTACTTGTGTCAAAACACGCTACTCGTTTATATACATGGTTCGGATTACGTACCTTTAAAAATACTATAGTGTGCGTTTATTTGACTACTGTTTATTTGCTACAGTCTATTTGACCGCAGTACGCATCAAATAACCATTCACTTATATACGGCTAACAAACATGGGTTCAAAACATGGATCGCGTCTCATGTTATGTAACAGAAATCGATCAACATACATTGCCTATACAGCAGCGGCAAGTTACGTCATATATTGGCTACGAGTTAGCATCTGGGGGGTATAGCTACAAGGGGCACTAGATTAAAATGTAAGGGAAAACAACGGCACTTCTAGTCAAGACAGTGCTTTGAGAGCGGATTTCTTAGGCTTTAAAAAACGTTGTTTTCTCCAACAACAAAAATCGCGCCTTATAGGCTTAAGAAATCCAGTCTAATACGCATTGGCTTCAGTAAGACGACCTTGTGCAGAGGCGTGCACAGTAGGGGAGGGACAGGGTGGGTTCCCCTGCCCTTTTTGAGAAATAATGCCTTTTTTGTAAAAACATATGCCCTATTTTGGTTTTCTGAACCGACAAATGTTGGCGTTACAGTCAGAGAAAGGGGCCTTGAGGCCTAAAAAAGAGAAAAAAGATGGTCAGGAAAGAGAGGCAGAAAGGGGCATAAAAGGTAAAAAAAAAAGAGAGTAACAAGCATAAAAAAAAGGTAAAAAAGTTGACGAGCCCCAAAAAAGTGAAAAGGTTCCCCAAAAACCTCAGTTTGTCCTTTTACTGAACGTTGCTCCTGCCCGCTTGGAAGACTGCGCACGCTACTGCTCGTGTGCATCTTGACTGAAAGCAATCCAGGGTCCATCGTGGGTGAGCGGTGAGAGAACTCAGCCTGGCTGCTGGAGGTTTGCGAATCTGGTCGAACCCCTGGAAAAGGGATCTTGGCAAAGTCCCCGACAGGACTGCCGGCCAGGGTAGCGTGGGAGGCTACCATGCTCCTTCAGCGGCTATGGGAACTATTCTGGCCAATTCTGGACAATCTTTCGGCGCCTACGATGATCGAATCCCCGGGTTGGTGCCTCCCTTTACGGGATATTTCTTGGTAATGTTCCAAATTTGAGCCGGTTCAGCCATACAAGCATTAAATTGCTTCGGCTGGCATAAGGCTCAAAGAAATTAATTAAATTTTAAAAAATATAAGGATTTAAAAAGAATAAAGCCAACTAAAATTGCACAAATTTATAACTGCTCGTGTGTAATTGTTATTGCTTTAAAAAAATTACACATATCTTTTCCTCCAATTTTATTGACGTTAAAACATCTTCGTATTGTATTTACAAGTCTCACACGCTACCTGAATACGTACTGCTTACAACCAATTCTACACCCATCCTGTAATTAAATTCTGGGTCGGCCAAAATTGGCTAATTTTTACAGCAATTGTTGGGGGGAAAATAAACGAATTCTTTGCTAATTTCATCTCCAAAACCAATTCATTCCAATGCTGGTGTGTTGTACAGTGCCCATTCCGTTACCGCAATCTTACCCGCTAATACGGATCAGAATTTCACAAGCAAGCCAATTTCTCCCTTACACAACCAATTCATGAATTAATAAAGGAACTGGCAGCAAATCAAGTTACGCCTGCAACAGTATGACACCAACATGTCTGGTAATTAATTTTCATCTTCCTTCTCTGTACCTCACATTGCGCAGCGTGGCAGCGACGAGTTACAGTGACACTTTGGGACAGGTCAGTGTAGGAGTCTGTTAATCGGTGTAGTCGCAGAAATCCAGAAAATCCCCCCCGGTTAACTCGACTGCTACCTGCTCAAATTAAACGGAGATTTAGTGCGACACCAGCTTCACAGGAGGACTTAATCGAGGCCCATCAGTGACCTCTTCGGTTAACAGATTGCAGCCAAAACGAGTGTATACCGCCTGTTACACAGCCGGTGGCAGACATGCATTATTGGTGTTGTCCGTATGTCTCTGTGTTTGTGTGTTTAGGAATAGGCTGTTGTCGATCAAATTTACGAGTTCGCAGCATGCGAAATACGTACGGATAAGTAATGCACTAATGAAAACACAATTTTCCATTGCCATTAATCGGAACCGTTTTTAAGCGACAAGAAATTCGAAAACAATGTAAAACAATCAATCTGGTGGTTTAGAGCTCCGTAACCCCTGAACCACTTGACCAATTAGAAAAGGCCTTATGAAAAGGGCACATCTACAGAGCAATACCTGTTAAATGAGCTAAGAACCAGCTTTATAGGACAAATAGTTTGATCTGTAGAGAGGACAGACGAAAGTATCCCCAGAACAACAACAAGCAGAACAAGAAGTTGTCTATTTGGCCCCTGTCTGCATCTCGGGTTTGGCTGGACCGAATTTCAAAATTTTTGGACTGCAGACAGGCCTTGACTAGTCAAGGCTAGATTCCAAATTTGGTTTAAAGATGTTTACTTTTGACGGAGTTATAAGCTCTCACAGTTGAGAGTTTAACACAGAGGTCCTAGGTCGACCCTTACTAACACTAGCTATCGCCAGTGTTAATGATTAGTTTCCCCGTTGCTACTAAATGAATGCGGTAATAGATAACAAATTGTATGCATTATAAATAACAACACGGATAAAGAACAAAGTGCTACAGTAATTTTAAACATTGCTACAAGATTGTTGTCATATCACGCTATTTCCAAAATTTGCTCTTCTCCCTCTTCTAGCAATGATCAAACGTCGGTAGAATAAATAGCTTCTCGCAGCGAGAATTCAAATCCAACATGGCGTCCATTTCGTGGCTATCGAATCGAAGACAAACCTTCGAATCCCGGCACAAAAAATCAGTCCGTCGTCTTCTACTGTAGTAAAAATTGTTTTCTTGTTGTCATAAACCGACGCTCAAATGTTGCAAGCATCGTCCGCCGTGTCACGAGGCACGAGGAGAAGATTTGCGTTTGGGTCGTTGCCATGGTTACTAATACGCATAGACAACTCGAAAGCCGCATACTCCGGTAAAGGCGAGAAGCAGCCATCAGATTTAGTATTGATCAAGTAAAAGCTAGTGAGCGAGAAAACTGTCGTTGCGTAAACGAACCCTCAAGCCCTAACCAGACTGGCTGCTCGCGGCTGCACGCCGGCGCAGTATGGTGTAAAAAAAACTTCAATATTTGTCCTTAACGCACCAGCAACCACTTGATTACTGCAATATTGACCTTGTAGGCACGTAGTTACGCATAGCTTCGCACGAAATTTTAGAGGCCTTTAGTCCGACGTGCATTGCTGAGCGCGAGTGTAATACATTGTTGTGTTTGGCCAGAAGAAAGTTTGTGTGGAATATTCGCATGACGCAATGCACGCAAGCAACGAAAAGAGCAACATTTAATTTTGAAAGCGGTTGCAATGTTGTAGTTAACATGAATTTTTGAACGATTTATTTTAGGATGTTTGAGGTGTTGTTTTTGAAAATTATTTCATTTAATGGATTATGTTCGTGAGTCATTAACGGAAACCAACGTTTGCAAAGCAACGGTTGCAATATTGTGAGCAACATGAATTGTTGAACTACATTTAAAAAAAAAATATTATATGCTTTTTATTTATTCGTTGTGTTTCAGTAAATTTATTACACATTTGTTTGTTTTCTTCCAATTTTATTTAACACTTACGAGTGCTGGGGCCCGGATCCCAGCATACCGCTATGGATCCCAGCACTACTCCGTTGATCCCAGCCCGTAAATTGTTGCGATCCCCGTCGTCACGTATTGTTGTAAGAGGACTGAGAGCTTCGAAATGGGTGAGAATGTTGGGAATGTTGGTAGCAAACTGGTTAGCAAGTTGCGGTACAACCTCTGTGTGTCCATCTAAATTTATTGTTGAAGTGACGGATCACATACTGTTGAAATATTACTGTGTTGAAATATTACTGTGTGACAAAAATTTGATTCTGCATGTCGTAGCTCTGTTTTTGATGTGTAAGTAATGCCACCCGACAAGAAAGATAATTTATTTTGAGCTGTGTTCTATAGGGCAGTGACACGACGTAGTATTATTGTGTATAACTCTATGGTGGAGCCAGTAACTGGGTTAGCTGCAAGGAGCACTGGAGGGAAAAAGGAAGGTCGTCTTACTGAAGCCAATGCTATTAGACTGAATTTCTTTAGCCTATAAAGCATGATTTTTGTTGTTGGAAAAAATAACGTTCTTTTAAGCCTAAGAAATCCACTCTCAAAGCACTGTCTTGACTAGAACTGCCGTTTTTCCCCTTACATAGCTAGTGCACCTTGTAACTATGCCCACCAAACTGTATCTCGTAGCCAAAATGACGTCACATGACGCTGCTCTATTGGTGGTCACCGCATCTGGATGTCACTCCATCCATGCTGCAATTTGTTGTAGAAACGATAAAAAGAGCGACCGTGTTGTTTCAAGATGTGTGAAATTGGCAGTATAGAGTTTTTGTTTACCAATTTGTATTTATTTTCTGCATTCTTCACTTAAAGGCTTTATTATATTTCACTGTGGTATTTATTCAAAGGGCGGCTCCCGTTGTTCATAAAACACTCGGGTCAACTAGCCTTATAGATCAGGCTCTCTTAACACGTCTACTAAAAATCGTCTCATCCATCCAACCAAAAACCCGAATATCGCAGAAATATTTGTGGTTTGAATTTTATCTTTGAACCTTTGAATTTTAAGAGACCAAATGAGATCAAATTAGTGAACGTTAGAGTGTCCCAAACAGATAAAACACGCACACACAGCCAAATAGACACAATAATCCAAACTCAGTCGAGTATTCAACCTTGCTCGCTTAGCTCGTTTAGCCAATTAGTATTCGTGAGTTTTAATGTCAGTTTACACATGATTCGTGCAAACACCGAAACCGTATAACCAACGAAAGCTCTCGAACTACTGCAATGCTGAACATTTCAACTTACAATTCGGAATGGTCCTCCTCCTTCCCTGTCTTGCATTGGACTCCTCTGTTAACGCATTTGCCAGTCACGGGATCCAGCGGTGCCAAGTTGACAAAAGCCGGTTCCTCTAAGAACATCACTTTCATGTAGAATTTCTCAGGTACCCCCAGTGGGGGTACGTGGGTGTTTCCTGGCCAGACAATGTCTTTTATATCGAGTCCATCACTGGTCCATTTGCCAATCTAAGCAAACATAAAAAAAAAGACGAAGGTTATACCAACTGTAGTTGTTTAAAGCAACATACCGCCTGCCTTATAACCTTCCGCCTGCCTCACAACACCCACGCGACGATCACATCCGCGTATTTACCACAGCTAAGGTCAACTGAGACGGTAGCTTCGTTCCTCGCAACGAAAACGTAGCTACTATCTTAATATTGGCATTGCGCATAATAGTTCAGCCAGCGTGAACCCATTGATTGTGTCATCACAAACCGGAATGATTCTCGTATTTTAAAATCACAATTTATAATTTTCTAGGCTAGTGTCTTATAATTTTGCTTCGGCGATCTATTGGAATAATTAATTTTAATTTTTACCGCATTAGTCTATTAGATTTTAGATCTCATGGTAATTATTAGAAAATTAGTAGATGTACACACATAGATGAAACGTCATGATTATTGTACGCGCGCAATGCATCATTTAGTGACGGGTCGTTAGTAAATAAAGTTCTATTAGATTCAACAGAAAATCTCCTAGACGCCACATTTTAGAAAGGATTGTTAGCAAGGGAAAGACTAAAGGTAAGGAAATAGACCTTTGGGGCCGTACTTGATGTGGAGGATCGAGAAAAATGGCGCTGGGAGGGATGTACCTTTAAACGTCAAGTTCACTATTGTAATGCTCATTGCGTAACATTTTACAATTAGGACCACACGGATATGGAAGTAAGCTGGAATCGATGTAACTTTAAAGCATTTATATTATTGTTATTATTGTACTGTATTTTGATACATAGCCTGGTAAGCAATGTTGTGAATATTGTAAATAAAATGAAAGCCAGCTGCGTGCAACTGCGGTGTGGTCCAGCCCTGGTTTTTCAATCCGCAACTAAATCGGTTTATGTACGCAACAAATGTCATTTTCCTTCATCAAGACGTGGGGTTGGCAGACGAACAACTTGCAGCTAGGAGGGAATCCTGGAACTGTTTCCAGGGAAGCGCCACTTTGGAAGCCCAACTGTAGCCATCGGTGCGGTTAGGAAAAATAACTGGGACTACTACCCGACATTTGGTTGGCAGTTGACGGGATATGAAACTGCAAAAGTATTTCGCAAACCTGACGTGCCAGGAAACCAGGACTCGGTCGGTAGACGGAAAACTGTGAAACAACTGGTGCGAAAAGTAGTGGTGGCGTACATCCATCAGTCGAATGGGGTGTGTAAAGGCCAAGAATCCGAAACTGAAACTAACACTTATAGACGATTTTTTGATTGCATTTATGGCTTTTTACTTTAGACAACTAGTTTATTAAACATAGTCGGACCATGTTTTAAATTCAATATTATTATATGTTTTAAATTAACTGCCATAATTAAGAATGATAAATCTAAAAATTAATTATTAAAATCGTATTCTCATTCATTGGCCTTGAAAATGCTTTCAAACTGCTTTCCCAATTATTATTAAAATAGTGTAGTGGCTCACCAATTAGCTAATATTGCTATAATAATGCCGTGTAAACTATAATGGCGTAAAGCTGGTTGTCAAAAAATCAAAAAATCGCCTATCAAAAAATAGTCTATAAGTTTTAGTTTCAGTTTCGGATTTCTGGCCTTTACAGGTCTTATATTTCTCAGGTGATGAGGGACAGACGAGATGAAGCATGGAATGCACCATCGATATTCTGTACTTATAAGCAAAGCACGCTCTGTACAGTTTCCCGAAGAGATGGAAAGGCAGTGACGCAATGTTTGGGAAAAACCAGAATCTACGCAAGTTTGTGGAGAACATAAGAAGACTCGCAAGGACTAGAAAAAAATCTATGATAAATGATTTTGCGTTAACAAAGTGATAAAAAGCGTAAAAAAAAATATGCTGGGAAAGAGAACGAACCGAATATACAGGATTGTAGGTAAGCTATATAAATCAAATTACATCAAGTGGAGGTGTTTTTTTTTTACTATTTGCATATTTTTTTTTAGAAGTGAATTCTTTGTTGGTATAAAAGGACGTTTAAAGTGTAAAAATGGGTGATCAGCGTAGTCAAACAAAACCAGTTTTACGAGTCTTATATGATGACTATGATATTCACTATGACAGTCAAAAAACAAAATTTGAGGTAATTACATTACGTATTCTAAAAGGCAAATGCTACTCATGTCGTGGTTCAATCATTGTCTGGGAAGGCATTGTGCAAATTTGGCGTTAGGAGAAAAGCGTTCAGGCCAAACAACAGAAATGGAAAAAAAAATACGTTTAACTCGCGAAAATAAATTAAAAGAAATGCTTTTAGTCTTTGAAAGAAAATCGAAAGATTTTTCCCAGTAATAATGCCAATAACCAAAATAACCTTCGTCAACACGCCATTGTGGTAACTGTAGAAGCAGCAGTCAAACTCGTTGATGATTGTCACAGTAATGGAAATCGCAGTAATGGGAATGGATTAATGGAGTAATGGGTAATGGGAATTTGAATCTAGGAGTCAGATTATAGTGTTTCAATGTCTAGTGCATTGTGTGGTGCAGTGCACAAATGGTGATCAGTGCAGTGATATCAACATTGTTGATACTTGATACTTCATACTTGATACTTGATTCTTGAGTTATTTCATTCAACAGGATGAGAATCCCAATTACGGAATGAAAGCAAGGACATATAAATTAGAAATTAACAGCAGGGTATCAGGCAAAATAATCAAATGAACAAACAAAGTTATGGAAAAAAAAATATTAATTGTAATAAAACAACAAAAAATACAAGCAAACAGTATGCAGCTAAGAGTGGATGGTTTGAAGCAAGGACTTGACGAATGCCTCTTGACGTTAATTTCATTAATTCATTAATTAATGCCTCTTGTCGGCATTAATTTCTGAGCGTTCCAGCAAAACAATGGCGATCTCCGTGTCGTGTTTTGGTGATGCAGTAATTAAATTGTTATATCGGACGTACGTAACGTATTCTTACCGCAATTCTTGTATTTACTTATTGTGTAAGTGATGCAATAGTCAAATATGCATGTCAAAATGGATGTAATTGCCCTTTAAGGAAGTGCTTCGTACAAAGCAAGGGAGAATAACGTTCTATATATAATTTTTGCAACAAAAACTCCCGTTCCATTGCCTGAGCAGAAAAATGCTAGTGGTTGCGTGGCAACAAATGTTTCAAGTGCGACATGACAAGGCTTATTAAAAATCGATAGGAGTGAGTTGTCACTGCAGCACAAAATCAAATCGCAGCCTTGAAGACTTGCAGTGATATTGCAAACTACAAAAACTAAGATCTGGAGGGCGAAAGTGGTTTTTTTTTTTTTGCCTGGAAGGACGATGTGCTGGGTAGGAAGTGCTAGAAGCAGGGGGACAGATTTGCAACAGGTCATCGGGCCCAGCAAATATCAAGAAGTGATATCAAGAAAAATAGACATGAAAATCCAAGTAGTGGACGCAAAAACTGGTAAACAGCGTAGACAGTGATAATATTCAGACATATTAAAGCAACATACCCCCTGCCTTATAACCTTCCGCCTGCCTCACAACACCCACGAGACGATCACATCCGCGCATTTACCACAGCTAACGTCAACTGAGACGGTAGCTTCGTTCCTCGCAGTGAAAAACATAGCTACTGTCTCAGTTGGCATTGCGCCTAATAGTCCAGCCAGCGTGAACCCATTTATTGTGTCGTCAAAAACCGGAATGATTCTATTATTTTAAAATCACGATTTATAATTTTCTAGACTAGTGTCTTATAATTTTGCTTCGGCGATCTATTGGAATAATTAAGTTTAATTTTTATCGCATTAGATTTTAGATCTCATGGTAATTATTAGAAAATTAGTAGATGTACACACAGAGATGAAACGTTATGATTATTGTACGCGCGCAATGCATAATTTAGTGACGGGTCGTTAGTAAATAAAGTTCCATTATATTCAACAAAAAATCTCCTAGACGCCACATTTTAAAAGGGATTTTTAGCAAGGGAAAGACTAACGGTAAGGAAATAGACCTTTGGGGCCGTACTTGATGTGGAGGATCGAGAAAAATGGCGCTGGGAGGTATATCCCTTTAAATGATTTGAAAACACTTATATCACCTTTAAGAATGTTTCACCAACAGTTCACTTAAATTTTCGAGGAACAAAAGACCGTTCCTCTTCTTCAACAACATGGAGGAAGCGTATATCGAACGAACGTTCTCTGCTGTAGTGTGGTCTTCCGAAGAAGAGGAACGGTGTTTTCTTCCTCGAAAATTTAAGTGAACTGTTGTTGAAACATTCTTGGAGGTGATATAAGTGTTTTCAAATCATTTAAAAAGTGGTGGACATTTGGGCAGTAAGAAGTCCAAGAGTAAATCTTGGAAGAGTATTTTTGGCCAGGGTTAACAAGCAAAGGAAGATAAGAGAATTAATGAAGAATTTGTGTGTGTACTTGCGAATCACAGCTACATTCACATTCAAAAGTTCACATTATCGACAGAGGATTCCGGGGATAGTTGTGAAGATGCATGGGACATTAGAGAACGCCTCGAAAGTAGTATGTGGTGTAATACAATTAGGGAAGAACATCGAAGGCGACCCAACTTTAATGGCTCTGCGTATATGGCCCCACAAGCATCTGTGAGAAGATATGGGAATACTTTAAGCTCAACTTTAATTTTAATAACACTAGGATAGCCCCCCTTATATGGTCTGTTTTGTAGAGCATTGTTGTGGTTTCCCGTTTGCATGAAAATACTGTGACACCTGGAGCAGCCACCCATACGACCGGTTTTTCAGAGCATTGTTGTGATTTGCCGTTTGCATGAAAATACTGTGATGTCCCGTTAGCAGTCGCTCAAGCTTTCATTAGATTTAGTTAGAGCCAGGGTTAAGAGACGTAGAGGCTTAGATCCCGTTTGCGTGAGCATATTGTGACTGGAAAAAACATGACGTCATCAGTACTGTCCGTCTTTGTTGAAAACACAGTTCGAATCATTACTCATACAGAAATTTCCATTTGACAGAACATACAAACACAACACTGCAGACTTTAATACAATATGGATTACCGAGATTCCTACTACGGCCGTCCATATCATTGTGGACACACATACACTCACACAAACAAACATATTTTACGATCTTAGTTATATAGATTGTCAATTCACCATCAAGGGTATGTGCCAAAATAAAATGCAGTTTCCCGAAATTGCAACAAATATATACCTTTTTTTCGTACATTTCTTGCAAAACAATGAAATTAACCGTGTATAGTATAGTACTATATTTACAATTGTCTACAATTATCTACAATTTACGGTTGTCAAAAAAATACTCTAACATTACCAGCTTTCTGAACTCTTGTGGCTCTTTGACAATAGCCCATAGGAATAGCATTAGAACCGAAACGAAAAAAATTCTAGCAGCAAAACTACTTGCCTTACATGTAAAATTTTTTTTAAAAACGTCACCTTAATATTTCGCGTAGATTAAGCACACAAAAAAACTGAGGAGATTCCTTGGATAGAACGACCCCTGTGTGGTTCCAGCATGTTTAGTGGTTTGGGTGAAAATAGCATGGATTTTCGATGCAAAGTAAACAAAATGAATTTTTTTTAAATTAAGGAAGCATTTTTTCAAAAAGTTTTCTTGGCATGTGAGAGATGATACATCCAGCTTTACGAATGAAAAAAAAAAGGTCTTGATAGAACAAACGTAGCTGGTTCCACATCATTTTGAAAACGTTTTCTTTATTTTAGCAGTGGAGGATTAGGCCTAACTGGGTTGGAAGCCAAGCTCTTGCTATTGGTCCGAGAGACCTGATTCCTGGTAATGAATGCAGAATTTGTAGCTGTAACATACGTATCAAAATGATTTTTTTTTTTTTACGAATTTATGGAGGAGGCTGAGACCACCGACTCGGGATGAGAGTTCCATAAAATAAATCGGGAAAAAACAAATGAGGTGCCCATTCATGAAATTGTCGCTAGTATTCCAGTTTGAGGTAGTGTTCCCGAGTCGTCTGATAGTGCTGTATTTGCAAATTTGCGTACATGGGCCAAATGTTTTAGGGGGTAACAGGGCAGTCACACAACGATGTATTATTGTATATAACTCTATGGTGGAGCCAGTAACTGGGTTAGCTGCAAGGAGCACTGGAGGGTGAAAACAAGGGCGTCTTACAGAAGACAATGCCGTTAAGAGTGGATTTCTTAGGCCTATAACGCGCGATTTTTGTCGATTTGTTGGCAGTTGCTGATATTTTTAAGCAAGTAGAATCTTTATTTTCCGATTACAACCTCGCAGCATTAGGGATTGAAGAAAACAACGGTTTTTTTAAGACTAAGAAATTTGCTCTCAAAGCACTGCCTTGACTAGAAGTGCCGTTGTTTAACCGTCCATTTCAATCTAGTGCCCCTTGCAGCTATCTCTCTTGTAGCCAATATGACGTCACTTGCCGCTGCTCTATAGTTTTGTGCCAGAATAGCGTTTATCGGCCTCCATTAGGTTAAATTTTTTCGGAAGTGGCAACACAAACGAATTTTCTGCCCTATACTCAAAAAGAAAACTTTAAACTACACACAAGTACATACATGATAACAGGCGATCACTGCAACTATACCACGCGCCATGGCTGTTTGCTGTGACGTGCATATCATGTGACTGGGCTAGTCCAATCAGACGGCCAAACAGCCGTTGTTCTCGTTCGTCATTGGCTAACTCATGGTGACGTCACGGCAAACAGCCTTTGCGCATGGTTTAAGTACACAACTTATCCCTAAACTGTCTTGACTTATTGCAAAACTACACAATACACGCATCCCAAGAAGATTCCTCCCGCCCCAGTGGGGTCATTCATCCCAAACGTTCTCCAACAACGTTTTTTTTTTTTTTTAAGTTTTAGGCTACAGTGGTTCAGGCTATATAAACGCCAGAACCACTGTCTTCAAACAGTCTCATCAAAAAATTTTAGCTGGTTTATTCCCAGACGATATTTCTGTATACAATGTCATGCAACCATGACGTTCATATTTTTAACAAAGAGTACAGAATTAGTCCTCTTACCGTGTCCCACTTCAACTGCTGGTTCAAGTTCTTAATTTCCAACTCGGCGTATTTCAGCGTTCCATCCAAATTGAATTCTATCGTCTTCTGATCATCAATGGTAATGCTCACATTCCGAAGATACCTATAGAAGTACAAGAAGAAAAAAAATGATTTTCCTATAATTAGGGTCAACTTCGAAAACAACAACAAAATTCAACTCAGCCTCACCTGTAAAACAGTTCACCATTATTCCACCTCGATTCATTGTGACTGCAAGACAAATCTGGCTGCAGACTAATGTTCACGTTCTTGCGATCATTAACGAACAACTCCAATCCGTGAGCAAACACCTTGATAGCCCGGTCTATTTCCACTAATAAGCTGTTATAGCTGGTGTCAAAATGGACACCTGTAAAATAAGAAATATAAAAGTAGAACAAAAATCAATATTCTGCCAACGACCAGAAACTAATGAAAGTGGGGCACATAACAGGAGTTAATAAATGTGCATCCCTAGGTGGCAATAGGACAAGGTAGCCTGGTAGAAGTCGGAAAAATATTCGAATATTTGTTCGTTAAGAGCCTATTCGAATACGATTTATCCATTCAAATATTCGCATAAAAAGGTTCTGTGTCATTTTGCGGTTTTTTTTTTGAGTTGGTTTTTAAGTTTTCCTGCTGGCTTCTCTAGTCCGAGTCAGTCCGTACTATAGGGATAGACAGATATTAAAATCGGTATCGGATTTACAGATATTATCGGCTATTTTTTATGCATCGGTATTGGATCTGGTTCGGCATTTATTCACCGATATATTGTAGCCGATACGACCAACTTCCGTGTGCGACGGCTACTCTGCCAAGCTTGAGAGAAACCTTTCCTGCATAGCATGCTTGTATCACATGAAGTCATCTGCACAGCCGCTTAGTGAATTCAACGCACGCGCATTTTCAGATTCAGGGTGACTTCTTGCGATTAGGCCTATCTGCAGTGTCTTATCGTCGAAGGTACACCTCCGGAACTGACACCACTGATAAAAAAAACAAATTGAAATTTACGTTTTCTTGTATACAATTTAAGAATGATGAAATATGAGTTTGTCTTTCTGACCCACCGACTTATTTTTTAAATCGGTATCGGTGCATCGGTATCTGTATCGGAACGGACTGGACCAAAAAAAAACGGTATCGGTCGGATCGGTATTTTTCTGTATCGGTGATCCCTACCGTACTATGCTTTCTTCCATCCATCCCCCTTTTCCCTACCGATGCTTTAGTGGGAATGATACATCAGTTTTTGATTGCTCACTTGCAAGTGGAGGGAGGAGATTGAAGGAAGGGCGGAAGGTGGGGGGGGGGGGAGATTTCGAATGCGGGCAGCACTTTTCCCTAAAAAAATTAAAAGAAATGAAGAATGGGGAAGTCAATCAGTCAATATCATACGCAAAAGGGATATATCAGCTTTTTTTTCTGGGGGGGGGGCTTGTGCTATGTATGCCTTCCAAGTTGTCTTGCCTAGTAGATTAAATTAAACTTGTGGTTATATTACGTTTACCTTGCATTGTCAATACACTAAATAAAACTTAGGTATTTAATGAAAAACAGATTTTTGGGTGGTGGGCCGAAACGTAGAAAAAAAAATGTCGAACGAATATTCGAATATTTTTTTTCCCGAATATTCGAATAGGTTTTTTCGTCCGACCCCTAGTAGCCTGATTGTCAGCAACATTATCTGATATGCCTGAGGTCCCGGTTTCGACCCTGACTTTAGCCGCTCAAGGCACTTTCGGGAAGATAAGGGCTTTGTGATAACTCGTGTTCATGCCGATTGCAGCACGTTAAAAAAAAACCTTAGGGATTTCTCTCCTTCTGGTGCCATTACTATGGCTGAGAGCACGTCAGACCTTCAAATTTGTTCCAAAGCTGATCCCACAGGGCAATTCGTCCTAATTATTTTTCTTACTCCCAATAATACAAGTCTAGAGTGTGCGCGACCTATCTTGAGTTCGCCGCAGAACGAACACAGATAATCGATTGTACGTTTTTTGGCAGCAGAGTGCCTTGTTGATATCCAAGATGGTTACAAAAACAATGGTGGCAGTCGATTTAAGCTGCCCCCTCCAGGAAGACGCAGTCGCTCGTAGAATACTTCCAAGACTCAAGATTCGCCGCGCACACAATAATAAAATCCGCTGGTTCGTGCAATTTGTTTGATTAAAAACACGTGAAGCACTACGCATTAAACGAACAACAAGGCACCATATATTTCGAAGAAATGGAAAATTTGTCTTCATTATCAAAGGAGAATTTAAAAAATTTTAAAAAACGGACGAACACAACACTACAGGACGTCTTCACATTTATAGGGCTGCCATATTGGAGGTATTAGTGTGGAGCCCACAGACATTTGTATTACATCTCGACTACAAAAGGTTCGCGTGCGAGAAAATGTTGTTATAGTGTGCGCGGCGTATCTTGAGTCCTGCACTTATTTTGTGATCGACTACGTCTTCCTGGACGGGGCGGTTTTAACCGACGGCCGCCATTGTTTTTTGTAAATACTTTGGATATCAACAAGGCACTCTGCGACTAAACACGTACAATCGATTATTTGTGTTCATTCTGGAGCGAACGCAAGATGGGCCGCGGACACTATAGTCTATTGGAGATCCTCTATCAGTGATTCTTAAGATTCCAAATTGGGGCATAATGTAGGGGGGGGGGGGGGAAGAGGGTGGTCAGCGAAGTAACCCCCAAAATCGGTTTATATTACATTTTAGAGTACATGAGCTAGGCTAGTGCCAAAACATTGTTTTCCGCTCTGTAATTACAGAATTCATATTCTTAAAGGGCACAATTGGTACGAAAGACATTTAAGAGTGCCTAAAGGAGACGCTCCGGTGTCGTTTTAATCACATTTTGAGCACATCAATCTAACTTTGTGTAAAGTTTTGTTAGGCCTCACAGACCACGGAGCTCAAGTTCTTAGTGATCTATCTGGTGCGAAAGCCATTTAAGAACTCCCCGAAGTGGCCGCTCCGAGGACATTTTAAATACATGTTGAGTAGGCTACATCATTCAAACTGAAAATGTTCTATTATTCTGTATAGAGCAGTGACATTTGCCGCCATATTGGCAACAGTATGGGTTTTGGAGGGCATAACTACAAGGTGCACTACATAAAAATGGAGGGAAAATCAACGGAAGAGCGGCTTAAAATAACGTTGTTTTCTCCAACAACAAAAGTCGTTTAAGGTCTAAGAAATCACTCTTCACAGAATCGGCTTCAGTATGACGCCCTTCTGTTTCTCTCTGCAGTGTCCCTTGCAGCTAACCCATTAAGACTCCAGCACAGAGTTATATACAATAATACTACGTCGTGTCACTGTTCTATTGACTGTGGAGGAATGAGTTCTTATATTCCCAATTTTTCATTTCAGGTTCTAGTTTAAGAAACCGATATGGAGCCAATTAATACAACGATGTCCCTACATGCAGACGTTGCATTCTCCACGTTTCTGAAAACCCGTCAGAAAAGAAAGCACGCTTTGATATTTGCTCTTCCGAGACAAAAAATGGAGTTCAGGATGCAGCCAGAAAAAGGCGAGCAAAGCATCAAACTGACGACGGTCTACTACAATGCAGTCGTCAGTTTACCACAAAACCTTGCTGAAAATGACTGACATCATGTCGCCTGCTATCAAAAATTTACAGCCGTAACTTCTGCAACATATCTTCCTAATAAGGCTAGGCAATCTGATGAGGGTAGTGAGAAGAATATGCCTCATCTTCGTTCAAAAACAAGAACTGGTGAACAGAACCGTCATCATCCGGAATACTCCCTGCAACTTGTCTTTTCTGTAATTTGAAGAGCAAGAGAAACAAGCGGCTACAGCGATTACCGTCGCACCGGTCTTCTGTACAGCTCTTCCACTTCCAATGTTGAGGCCCACACCTCTATCATGCACTACAATAGCTATCGCTATTATACTAATCTAAAAGCAGTAGCCATCACAATTGCCGGCTAAAAATGTGTTAGCATTTAGGCCTATTTTACATTATAGGCATAATTATTGTCAGCTATTAGGCCTAATTTCGACCAGCAGTTTTAATTTCGTAAGTAGCAGCTAACGGAGATATTGATTGTATAGTAAGCTTATTCATTTTTGCAACACGGTGCACCTATACCTACAGGCACACAGTTACAGTGTTACAACGTAACGCGCAACGTAGCCCATTGCAGGGAAGTGACGAGAGAACTGTTGTTGACGAAGCCAATAGCGACGCGTAGCAACTTGATGTTGCCATGGTAACATGATTTTAGGCCTAATTTTCATTTTTAGGCCTAATTTTAAAAATGCAATTTTAGTTTCGTAAGTAGCAGATAGGCCTAAAGGAGAATTTGGTTCGACGGTAATCCTATTCATTCATGCAACAATGCGACGAAACTATTTTAGACGAAGCTAAAATCCATTTGTTTTTATTGAGTGTTACCTTAGGATTTTAATTCGACGATCAAACGTTATTATTTAATTTAATTACGTCGAAGAAGTCTATTAGCCATATAAGGAAGTAAGGATGTTTTAATTTGCCATGTGATTTAACCAACTTCTCACACTGAATCTGACGTTGTAAACAATGGTCGTTAATGTCTGGTACCGTTGCGGAGTAGAAAAAAGCAACGGACGGACGAACGGACAAAGTCGTTGCAATAGGCTTCTCAGCCGGTACGGCTGTACAGAAGACTAAAACGGTGGGCGTATTGAACTTTTAGGAACATGTGATGCATTTGACTAACAGGAATCACCTCCTTTCCAAATGACCATTTTGCCCGACTAAGATGGATGATTAGTCCACCAGGACATCCTTCATCGGCCTCCTGTCAGAGATTACAGGGCTGACAAGGCAAGAAGAAGTCACAGCAGAGCTCGTACCAAAACGAGTGTGCAGCGAAACAATAAAGACCTATACATAAGCTGATCAAACACACCTGTGCTACAAGCAATCCATTTCATACCTTTACCAACAGTGCCCCAAGTGTACTTTACAACATCAGCACAGGAAATTGGTCCCGCCGAAGCAACCAAACAGAGCCTTCTCGTAGTACTCAGCAAAGGAAAAGCGAGACACAAGAAATTCATAGAATCTTGTGAGGAAGATCCACCGAACTTCGAAAGACCTATGAAGAGGGAGAAGCTGAAAACCTTCGAAGATGGTTGCGCTACCAATCGACGAACAATGAACACCATAATTGCTTCTCTAAAAGGCAGACTTAATCTGATGGACCGTCTCCTTGGCCTGGCCACACACACAAAAAAAAAACTTGACATGCAACATATCCTCTCCAGCATCCATTGACCCCAGTTCCCCGTCCATGGCCAGCCCGCACGAAGTGTTACCAAGTCTGATAAACGTTCGCTCCTATGGGTATCTTGTAAACGAAAATGACAGATCATGGCAGGTTAGATGAAGTCACTGCTTAAATCATAGATAAGCACAGAAGCTGTCCAAACTGAAGAGAAATTATTAATTTCTTCGAAATATAAGGTGCCTCGTTGTTTGTTTAATACGTAGTGCTTCACGTGTTTTCATCAATCTCAACCGCATTTTTTAAAACTTGTTATCAATGTATACTTAAAAAAAAATTCTTCCTTTATAGCCATTCTTTGTGGACAATACAATTATTCTACAATACTAACTTCTAAGCGAAAAAGTTACCTAATGTGATTTGAAAACGGCACGAAAAACCAGCCAAAAAGCTACCTGATTGTTTACAGTAGCCATTTTATATACTTTTTAATTTATTTTACAACTAAAAAAAAAGAAGTGCGTCACGATTGTATTTTAACCTAACAGTTTGGTACTAACAGCACAGTAGAAAATTTCGCCTTTCGTGATTAGTAACTTAGCCTCATATAAAAAGGCTCAGATGCTACGAAGGGGGTATATTTACTTACCCTTTTGTGTATAGAAGTGCACGGGACAAGAACGAAAGTTAGAAGTTCGAAGGCGATCAGATACCGCCTAGGTTCTAACCAGAAAAGGCAAATACATCTATTTAACATGCATGCTTTACTTTTGGATCATTTACACAATAACTCAACCCAATAATTGCGGTAAGAATAAGCTACGTTACGTACGTCCGATACAACAATTTAATTATTGCACCACCAAAACACGACATGGAGGCCGCCATTGTTTTGCTGGAACGTGCAGAAATTAAGGCCGACAGATGTCACTTTTCGATTTCGACTCGCAGCCGATTGAGATAGCTGTATTGGTTGTGAGAGCTCGAGCGTCTGACGGCCTTAGCTGGCCACGACAACTGTCAGCCAGCTAAAGCCGTCGGACGCTTGAGTTTTCACAGCCAATAGAGCTATCTCAATCGGCTGCGAGTCGAAATCGAAAAGTGACATCTGTCGGCCTTAATTTCTGCGCGTTCCAGCAAAACAATGGCGGTCTCCGTGTCGTGTTTTGGTGATGCAATAATTAAATTATTGAATCGGACGTACGTAACGTATTCTTACCGCAGTTCTTGTGTTTAGTTATTGTGTAAAAAGTAAAGCATGCATGTCAAAATGGACGTAATTGCCCTTTAAAAAAGTTTTTAGCCATAAGTTCATAGGTTTCCTTTTTAATAAATTTATGCAGCAACAACAAAGATTTACACAATGTAATCGCATTCGACCTTACGGGCGCGTTTACGCAACGCCTCTCGTTTGCATTCTCGCAGATAGAAGCTCGAAATCACATGAAATTCCAATATGGCGGCGGTTTTAGCTGCACCAACTCACAACGGAAACAGGTGATAACGTGAGTTAGTTCAAAGACGGCTGGGAAAATTGTTTCGCCAGGAAAGAATTATTTATCTTATTGTCACGGATTTATAAGACTGCAAGCATTTACTCAAACGATGTCGGATTTATTTAATCCAGGTAGCGTTGTTACCATGGCAATGACAACTTTGCCACCGCGATTAAATTATAGCTGCGACAACGCGTCCTTAAGGTAACGATTTTGAAAAAAAAAAAAGAAGTCGCGGAAATGATGGCTATTATTATTAACTGCGATAATCTGCATAGTCTGTAACGAAAATTTGGAAAACTAAATAAAGTGGTACCAGGAGCCAGGGGGTTGTAATTTCCAAATGTTGATGATCCCGAAAACTTCTTAGCTTATACTAAATAATCTTCGAAAATCTAAAAATTTGCTCAAGTTTCTTACGTGGGGGATCAACGTATGAGCAAAGGTAAATACACAGTCTGTTAAAAAAAATGGAAGAGGAAGTTAGTTCGCGTAATGTTGAATGTTAAAGTCTGATCTTGTCCACAGGTAGGTTATTGAAAAACGTAATAGGATACATGAAATCAGGGAAGTACGGTAAGCCCCACTAATAATCTGGAAATTTGTTTTATAAACACGCTCGACATTTACGGAAAATATATTAATGGAACTTAAATTTCTTCTAACCGAAATAAAGAAAGAAATCACAAGGTAAAGTGTAAATGAAGCAAGCAGTCTGCATTAAAGAATGGCCTTGTGAGGATACATAATACACTAGTCTGAGAAAGAAAGAAAAGACAACTGCCCCGACTGGGACTCGAACCCAGGACATCCCGTTTACTAGCCGGGTCTACAGGCTCCAGCCGAGCTAAGTATAGCCGGTAGCCAGTACCCGCCCCGGTAGCGCAGTGGTTAGAGCGCCCGGCTAGTAAACGGGATGTTATGGGTTCGAGTCCCAGTCGGGGCAGTAGTCTTTTCTTTCTTTCTTAGACTAGTGTATTGTGCATCCTCACAATGCCAGTCTTTAATGCAGACTGCTTGCTTAATTTGCTTCTAATCGCTGTTGATCTAATGTCCTTTGTTGCACGGAATCTCAGCATACGTCGCAAATTCCGGATGTTGCCTTCATAACGTATGATTATTATGTTTTGCTTACAATTGATCGTGCCAATGATCGGCTGAGTGGAGGCATTCCCTTTTTGGCTAAAAATAATTTATGTATTTGGTATATGCTAAATAGAGTAATGCATGCCAATTTAAGCTCACTGCTGCACAAATGGCTTACCATTTCTTGTAAATCTACCGCCTCCCTCCTCTCTTCTCCCCCCCCCCCCCCCCTCCCTGCCCACAGACTCGTTGTGCTTGCTTGGATGATGGACGTTTTACAGACATCTTCAAACGATGGACTGTGTAATCCCATTAAACTAGTGGATTTTGATCTCCCCGGCAAACAAAAATGGGTTCCCATTGAAGTGACGTTATATTACTTAAGTTTTAGTTCTTCAAATTTATCCCTAATTACCGATTTTCCAGCCAGGTACGAAAATATTTTAGACCTATTCTCGATATTTGTAAATAATCTAGTTTATAATTGCTCCCCGATTGACATTTTGGAACAAGAGACCATGCATTTTATGATGTTAATCTTTCTCCATGTTGTTCACAACATTTGCTGTGACCAATATCGAAATGCAATTCGATATCAAATTACAATACCAGACAATCAAATTATGTAATTTCAGTACAATTATTACGAGCAGGTTAACACTATCCGTCTTCAGCCTGCTTGACGTGCATTATTAGTTGGTGTCGTATTAATCTGACTTGTTGATGGAAGTGGTCATATTCTCAACTTAACACTGAATTGGAATTAAGTAGAAATTTTCGTACCATTTGTTGATAATAACTTCCATGAATGAACAAACAGTTAGGCCGCCCGCGCACTGAGCGACTTGGCCGCGCGGCCAGGTTGTTGCATCCAATGAAAATGATTAGTGCGTGGTTTTACATAAACGGTAAGCATTCTCATTGGCTGCAGCGACCTGACCGCGCGGCCAAGTCGTTCAGTGCGCGGGCGGCGTTTAACCGACATTATCCAAATTTTGAGGGTAAGGGCCACCGCGCACACAGCGGGCAAGCCGCGCGGCCAGGTCGCTGCGGCCAACGAGAATGCTTACGGTGTATGTAGCAACGCACACTTGGCCGCAGCTGCCAGCCTGTCGCCGCGGCCACTGGGATCTCGGGCGGCGTGCAGACGGCCACAGAGCGCCCATACTTTCTCCAGGTTTATTTTTCACCATGTGATCGAGGATTATCAATGAAAAACGGACGTGGCCGCGCGGCCCGACGCCGTGTTTTTTGGCCGCGACGACCACTGGCCGCTCAGTGTGCGGGCGGCCTAATGGAAAAACATTCGTGATTTCAATGCTCCCAAAAATCATTCATTGTTGAATTACTCAAATTGTTAAGAAAAGTAAAAAAGCAAAAATGTCTTTACGAACTGGCCTCTCAAATTCGTTAATCCTTTAATCCGTTTATTCGTTAATCATTTAATCCGTCATTTCATAAATCTTTTTTTTTTTTTGTTATGCCATGCCAGACAACTTAGCACACAGCGAGAACACGAATTCATTGAAAAGCCTTAAATTTGAAAAGCGAAAATTCGAGGCATGAAAAACCTTGAAAAACTGGAATTTTTGTTGTCTGAGCCTTAAAACAACTTTGAATTTTGAGAGTGTACTTTGTTTGAAGTTATTGCCAGAACAGTAATAATAACTTAGGTATAAAATAAAATAAATAAATAGGAGTAGTTTTTCAGCTGAAGCCATTTCTTCCGAGGACAGTGCTTCACTCGGATAGGACTGGAGATAGAAAACTTAAGACAGAGCTGCAGTGCAGTGCAAGCAGTTTTTGCCAGAACGGGTAGCTGAGCAAGTGCTTTCCACTTGATTTTAGTTGTTGTAGTCCTCTTCCTCCTTGTCCATTGAGGAGGGGGGGGGGGGAAGTCCAGTGTATTCTGCAAACTAAGAATACACTAGTGCTAACAACGACAGCTAACAAAATACTGGAAATAAAAGGCAATATTGATAGTCTCCCGCAGGGTTCGGTACTAGCTCCTCTCTTGTTAGGAATTTTTATTGGGTGGCTTTTGAGCAGACAATTGTAGTTTAAAATCGAAGTCTGCCGATGGCACCAAAAAGGCAGCTATTCTTAGAACTAACGATGACTGACACATGGTTCAGCATTTTATCGATTTTGCCTGCGACTGGAGCTGCATTAGGGGTGGAGAGATTTATTCCCTTCTCTACTTTAAGGTGGTCCTATCCATATTTTGTCAGCAATTCGTCTTTATTGAGTGACTTAGTTTTTCCTTGCCACTACTAAATTTGTGGAGATTATTAAATACTAGCTGGACCCACGCATGCTGCACTGGATTTAACTTCCCGGTCTTTGCCTCGCCCGTTCTTTGGTCTTGTTAGGAAACTAAATCGCGTTTGTAATATTTGAATGTCGAGACTAATTCAGTTTTCTGCGAGACATGAGTGATAAATGACGTCAATATTTATTGAGACTCCTGTCCGTTGAATGCTGTACGAAGTGACAACTTAATCCTTTTACACTGGAACTATTTTGGACCAGAAATCGCTCCATGTGTGGTTACTGCTTTACTGTTGACCCAGAGGATAGATAGAGGTTTACGGTGATTTCGGTTGTGAAGTGTAAAATTCCGGTTCAACATCTTTATGAAGGAGCGTCCGTGGGTCAGAACCACACTCAGCTACCTGAAGTTCCTATCGTTATAGGCAACTCCCAGTTAACCTAGATAAGCTTATTTCTTTGCATCCTGGTCATAATACCCCAATTATTACTTTATTTTTTTAACTATATCATTATTACTTTGAACAAACTCCTATTTCCATGAATGAAGGGCCACATGGTTTGAGATTTTTATTTATCTAACTAGCATCGTACCCGGCTTCGTCCGAGGATTTGTTTGACCCGTGGTTGTTTCCCAGTATTTGCTCGGTGCTGCCTGATCGTTCACTGCAACAGTCAATTTTTCTTAGTGTAAAACTCCCCCTTTCCGTCAACCTCTCCCTCCGCAAAGCAATATCGTAATCAAATAGTGGCTCTAACATAAGAACTGTCCCACCAACGGGTATTCCCCGTTCAGGCCCCTCCCCACTCCCAGTAGCGTGCGAAAAATAACTGTCCTTCGTATATGACGTCATTTAAGACATGCCTTTGCGATGACCGCGCAGAGCAAATTGTTAGTCAGGGCAACAATGTGCCAATTTTAACTTCTTTTCAGGGCAACAACGTCCCAGTTTCAACTTCAAGCCAAAGAATTGACACACTCGCACGTTTTCATTGTTCCCCTTCCGGGGGTCGTTGCGGTTGCTTCATTTCTGCTATGAGACTTTGGTTTATGATGTAAGAAGACGAAGAAGATTCCGCCATATCAGCACTACTTTAACAATGCAACGATGTTGGATTGCAACAATGGTACAGTGAACGCGGGTGTGATATCACGCTCTCACACTCAAATTGCTTGATCTCGCACTCGTTTTTATAACCAAAGGAATGGCCAAAACACAAACAGAAAGATAATGTGCAAGGTTTTGATAATAACTTCAACAATTATAAAGTTATATCCGTTAACCATAATTATTTATACTGACAGTATTATACCGTTCTCATTCACAAATTAAAGTTCATAACAACATTGCATCCCTCTTGAAAACGGAACAAAATGACTAGCACCACCACTTACACCAGCAGAAAACGTGCCCTCTTTCTTAACAGTTTCAGTTTCGGAACACTCTTTCTCACTAGACAAATCAGACAAGCCTTCGACAATTAGGAGACTCGCCATAACTGAGACAAACAAAGAAAAAAAAAAAAAAAGGGTTTAACGAGCGTTAACCACACCTGGTCATCTGCCCGAAGCCCTAAGGCCCTATGTCTGCAACAGCCAGATTCCCAGGCGGTCACCCACCCAAGTATCAATCCAGCCCAATGCTGCTTAACTTCGGTGATCTGACGAGAACCGGTGTTTCCAGCACTGCAAGGCCGCAGACAAACAAAGATAAGGAATGAACAACAATGAGCGCCTCTGGAATCATAGATAAACAAGAAATCACATGCTCTCCTATACTGGCCATAGGTTTTGCTTTGATAAACATATTTGAATACCCGCTTTCTGAGGTATTTGCTGGGAGGAAACATTAGTCTATCAATGCTTTTTGCATTGTTGCTGTAAAGTGAGGGTCATTCGCAGTTATTGGCCTGCACTTTTCAAACTATGGAAGGATGCCGTCATAAATAAATCAGAATATTAGAGTAATAAATCCAAATTAAGAAATCGTGACCGCATGGATAAGCAAGGCCCACCTAGACTACTCACCAGTGAAATCCGGAGCATCACGTAACGAGGGGTGTTCGAACTTTCAGCCGCACCGCATTTAGGAGGCCAAAGAAGAGTGAGCGATCGCAAAACGCGACCGCTGACACACGTACACGGAGACACAAAATGAAACTGATTATCCCAGGGTTTAAATTAGATTGCAGGAAGGCAATCTGTCCATTCGCATCGTACAGGTTTCTCTTAGGGAAAACGTTGTCTTGGCGCCGTCACTGTGTATTAAATGAACATAGTTTAAAGGGACATCTACTCCATTCAGAATTTTGCCCATGAGTGGGAGATTGATTTTAATACTGGGATTGGACGTTTACACTAACCACTTTTTAATCATCAATGTTGAATAGTGTTTTTTTTTTCTTAATTTGTATATAATATGTCTACATTAGCTGACAAACTATCTTCTGATACTGATATTTTACCACTTTATACCCTGTTTGTAATGGCTGGTAGGTCACAAGTGGTCTTTCCAGACCGTCTCTTGCCATTTGCTTTTGTGTGGAGCACAAATTGTAGTAGTATTATATACATCATTAAAAACCTACGAAGTGCGTGTGTGTGTGTGTGTTTGTACATCTACTCCTCTTGAACCAAAGCACCTACAAAGATAGGAGTAGCACCAAATGAAAGATGATAATTAAATTACGCTTCGATAGGCCTATTTTCGTCACTGTAACTTGATTTTATGCCACTGAAATCAACATGATATCTGCAAATCTGGTTGCAAATCCAGTAAATTCTTCAAATCCACACAAATCACTGCAAAACAGCAAATCTTCATGAAATCTCCAAATCCCAGCGAAATCTAGCAAATCCGAACAAAATAATCTTGCAGGTCAGTACAAATCTGTGCAAATTTTGCAATTCTTGCAAATCTGTGTAAATTTTGCAAATCGGTAAAAATCTTCCAAATCTGTGCAAATCCATGCAAATATACGCAAATCCCTGCAATCAATGCCAATCTGCAAAACTAATGCAAATCTGCAAACCTAATGTGATATCGGCTTTGCCAATCTCGTACCAGGTTTGTCTTACCCCTCGTACCAACAGGTGCAACTCGTAAGCCGTGGGTTTTCGAGTTTTGAGTTTGAGTTTCGTCGCTCCAACCTGGTCTTCGGATGGCCTGCTATACTGGGAGCTTCTATTGCCTACTGTTTGACTGTTAGCGTTGTCCAGGTCAGGGTAAGAACGTTCAAATATTATTCGTTACCTAAGCCGTCATCACTGACTGTGTGATTTTCATCGAATTCGAGCGCCTTTGGCGATCATACGTAAGTTGGGAATTATTTACCTGCGTTCGCAATGCTGTGAGTAGGATGCTCTATTGCGAGCAGGGTCGTAACCGAGTTATAAAGCTTTCTCCATTCTGCAGTCCTAAATCAGGCTTGGCATTATATTTAAATTTTAACATGGTACACTCTTGTTATTTTCCAGCGGGGCGGAAGGGGAATAAGGCTTTCTTGTTATTTTTCAGTGGTAGTGTGAGGCTGTTGTATGATTAGGTATAGGCCATGATTGACTCGACTTCATTCCCGCGTTTGTTGTGCCAACTCTTCAGTTTACGGAGAGGTTTTCGCAGATGCCGTAGTCACGAGGTTCGTACTGCTAAAGCCAACGAGTTCACCTTTTATTTAGTAGCTATTGCGCCCAATGGATTGCGTCATGCTGTCTTTTCGGAGGGATGTCCGATATCGATTATTTTCAATTCTTTATTGAGCTGGTCTCAACAGTGCTGCAAAATCTCTCCGATCCGCACCTCATTCTTCGTTTACATGTTTATTGTTATACTTTCCCGCCGTTAACTCGTAACGGCTGTTTTAAGCACGGCTCTTTGTAGAAAACCCTGTAGGCATTCCAGCATTTCCCCTATAAATGTCTCCCGTTGTTTAAGCAATATCTGAGTTGAGTGTGTATGTTGACAAGTGGCAGTGTTACCACGAAACTAGCTGAAACTAAACCCGTACTGTCTGTGGCAGTACATCGCCGATTGAACCCAGGGGGGCAGAGGGGGAGTCATATCATCCCCAAAAACCAAAGAAATCCGATACAGTGTTAATCCCAGAGAACGACAGAACTAGAGGTAAATTATGACGCAAAATTTTGTAAGAATTAGGTCCACCTTTATATATGCAATTCGAGGGAGTCCAAATGTAATAGTTTAAGCCATTGCGTCTGATATTTTGCATTCCTGGCATAGACTTCGTATAGCGCCTCTGTACTGACTCGATTTGGCCAATGTCTTTCAATAAATTCGGTGACCAGACCTGACTAGCATACTTGAGAAAAGGTCGAATATTAACTTTGGATAACCAAAGTTTAAGATCCAGATTTCCCGATGTAAAGCATAGCTGCACAATAACAAATGTACGGTTCGACATCATAGTGATGTGGAAAGTTTTAAATCAGGTTGAAACCTCACTCCAAGATCTTTAACACTAGTAGCAGTTTGCAAGTCCTTTGTGCCTAGGGTATAGTTATGGAAATTTGATTTATTTCCTACACTGAAACTCTAATATTTTTCGTAAGAAAGCGGTAATTGCCATTTTCCTGCCGGAGAATCGACATTATCGATTTCATGTTGCAGTCTTGCGCAGTCAAAGTTATTAATAATGGAAGAGTGTAATTTTAATTTGTCGGCAAATTTTTCTAGGTTCACTGCTTGGGTTATACCGGTGAGATCATTTAGGAAAGGAATAAACAATAATGGGCCGAGGACTGATCCCTGAGGAACCCTCTTCATTACTCTAGCTTCATTGAAAAGTGCGGAATCAAACATCACTCGTCGAGATCGTTCACAAATGAATGCTTTAATCCATTCAAGTAATTTACCTTCGAATCCATAAAATTTTAAAATGTAAAGTAGTTATGAGTGGGCCACCGCTTCGAATGCTTTTTTTAAAAATCAGAGTAATGTTTGTATTTACTTAGAAGTCCCTAGCTTCGGTTCATTCATCAAGTGCAGACAATAATAATTGGTGAAGTGCTGAGTGGCCCTCAGGAAATCCATATTGGTCGTTCCTAACTAATTGTGTGTGTTATTGTGTAGTTGGTGTTTTTGTTTTGTTTTTTTTGTTCGCTTTCCTGTTGTTGTTTTTCCGCCTTAATTATGAAAGCACATGCCATTTATTCCTTGAACACTTGCGTTGTATTTAAAGTGTGCGCGGCCTATCATGAGTTCGCTGCAGAACGAAAACAGATAATCGATTGTACGTTTTTGGTAGCAGAGTACCTTGTTGATATCCAAATTGATTACAAAAACAATGGCGGCCGTCGATTAAAGCCGCTCCCTCCAGGAAGATGTAGCCGCTCATAAAATACTTCCAGGACTATATCACCGCGCACACAATAAATGTTTTGGATCTTTTTTCTGGTTCTTTTAAGGATTTTTTCTGTATTCTTTAAAAACGAACAGTGAGAAAGTGTCATTAACCCCACATTCTGTTTTTGTCGCTGGGAGTGATGCTCTTGATTTGTGTTACCACAACATCAACGATGTTTTCCCCTCCTTTGTTACATTTTGTTTTCTTTTTTCCCCTTCGTCTTGCTGCCTTAAAGTTGGAACGCGAAGGTCCAGTTCTGCGAATGCTACGATTATGCAACACTACTTGTATTCCGTTCGGGGCTGGCGACATTTTGGGTTACGGTTAACTGAGAGTTCACCATGGGAACCTTCTAAAACTGGATGACTTGGACAGTCATAGACTGTTGACGCCAACAGAGTGAACATAGGCACAAAGGAACACGCTAGATGTTTAGTGCAGCGTTCCTCTTTATTACCTCATAGCCCGAATTAACTCATCTTATGAAGGTTCCAATGTTAGTTACAGGCCGGCCCAGCAGTCTCATCCCACTTCCTCTTACAGATAAACGTATGAATGGCAAGTACTAATTTCTTATTTTGTACATTCAAACATTGCACGTCACACGTTAATGCTCTTTATGTATTCCAGTCCACGGACCTCACTCCGATAGATTTTAGGCCAAGGAGAACAGCACGCGAACTCACTGGTTACTCAACGCTATTTTCCCTTCAATATTAGTAACTTAATGGTACTGTGTTGTGTAAAAATGTTACTTAGTAAGCCTGTATCCGTATAGGGTTAACACTATAACAAGAAATAAAACGAACGAACTGGGGGGAAAGAATGAAAGCTAATATCGGTGTAGACAATATTATTCTAAGATTCCTGAATACTGTACCTAACTTTGGTGTTAGGTTTCCGCCGCATGCCGAATACGCTGTGATTCTGACTTAACATGACTGCCATTTCGGAAATTGCGATTTCTTTCATATTTTGATCGTAGGAGAATATAGCTGATAAAAGCTAAATTAATTAACGCGATATGGGTGTCGTTTAATGTGTAACGGGAGCCATTTTGAAATTATAGCCGTCATTTTGAAAATATGCTTATATCATCGGACTTGTTACAGATTTAGGACATACACGATTTAGCGGCACTGAATTAAAATTGTGAATGCATCATGGTCGTAATTAATCTAGAATGGTCGTCAGATTGATGTTACGCGATTATTGTCCACTTATGCTTATTCCTTCAAATTCAGGACGTTTAGAGAAACTAGTTACAAATAGTTATAATGGTGAATGAACCACGGTAGGTATTATTCTGTAACAGTTGCTATCTTGAAATTGGGGAGTCATTTCGATATTATACTAGAATAGAATAGAATAGAATAGAATAGAAGGTGTCGGCCAATAAGCTTTGAGCTCTTTGAAGGTCCAAGCAGAAGATATTAAGTGGAAGATACCACCATCAGGATTTGTTTTTTGCCTCATGAGGGAGGTAACCGGAGTACCCGGAGGAAACCCTCGTGCAACGGGCAGGAAACCATCGGAGAAAACCCCGTTCATAAACACTTCCCTTCACCAGGATTGAATCCAGTTCTGTAAGAAGCCAGAGATTGTACTACTGGTACCAAGACGCCTATCGAATCTGACTGTCCAAGTGCTGGCCGCCAACCTTATTCTTATGCCTTTGTCGTCCAATTTACTGCAAATTTAGAACGCAGATGAAATACTTTACACCAGTTGAAACATTGTATGGCGAATGTGAAATGGTCTTTGTTAATCCTTTAATGGCGCCATCTGGAAATTATAGCTGTTATTTTGAAAATATGCTTATTATCATACAATTTCTTTCAAATTTAAGACGTTAGACGAACTAACGGCAATGAATTAAAATGGTGAAGGTATCATGGTTGTTATTAATCTGAAATGGGCGTTATCTTGAAATTAAGCTAGCGCTTTGAAATTATGCTTTTAAGACCTGAAATAATACGGTGAACGTAACCTGTTCATTATTATTTTAATTTCGAGGAATTAACACGAAATGACAGGGAATTTTTTGACTTTGCTGAGATTTAAGAATAATTGCTAAGAATTATCAGTGAATTACGAAGAATTATGAGGAATTGAGCGGGAATTACCTTGAATTTACTTTGAATTAAGGAGAATTATTAGGAATTGACTTGGAATTACGAGGAATTGATAGAAAATAACCAGGAATTATTTGAAATTTACTGGAAATTAAGAATTATCTGAAATTTACAGCAAATTAAGGATAATTTTAAGAATTTTCTTGGAATTATGAGGAAATGAAAGGAATTACCAAGAATCGACCAATATTGCTCGGAATTTACTGAGAATACGAAGAATTAAATGAATTTTCTAAAAGCTACCAAGATTATTTACGAGAAATAACTGAGAATTAACAAGCATTACCAGAAATTATTAAGGAATTCCGAGGAATATTCCAGTTGTGAGTTAAGAAAATGTATTTGGTATCATCATGTTTACCGGCGAAGGGGTAAAATTGAAGCTTGTGGTGCATCGAATTCTGAGGAATTGTCAGAAATTACCAGTAATTGGACGAGAATTACTGGAATAAACTTAGAATTCAGAAGATTTTGAGGAATCAGTATGAATTATCGAGGAAATAGGAAGACTTTACCTGGAATTTACTGAGAGTGACAGTGCAACCGTAGAGAGGAAAGCTTTTTTCGTAACTCGTCCATCACTGATTAAACTTTGTCGAATATAGTGGTGCAATTTAAAATACGAATAATACATTAAGCCTTGTTACAAGAATAGTTAAGTGGGGCATTAACATTGTAGTTAGGTAGGCTACTTAACCTCCTTTCTTGTAAACCATAAAAGTTAAAAATAAAAACGTGCAGCAACACACTAAGCAAAAGACTACATTGAGAAGAAAAAGTTGCTATGATAACTAAGAAAAAGCAATGAGATCTCTTCAGAAACATTGAAAATGCCAAAAGACCCACCGCTTTGATTCCTGCCACAAAAGATTGTGAGATATAAAAATGTACACCACTAGCTAACTAAAGGTTATTTCACGAACAAATAAATGTGTATAGCTTGTCATGTACAGTACATTTTTATATCTCACAACCTTTCGTGGATGCAATCAAAGCTTAGGTCTTTTTGATTTCCAATGCTTTTTGGTTAGGCTAGATTAACTTTGCTTGATAACGGGTCAGACACTTAGCCGCGGAACGTCACAATTTAACTTTATTTTGCTGTAGCACTATCTGGCTCTTTTTATTCAGGCTGATAATATTGCTCTTTATTATCATCGTTGTTTTCATTTTTACTGCAGACTAACATTTGTAGTATTGTTAAAGAAACTAGTGCAAGCATGTAATCTTCTTGAACGAAGCTGAATGGTGGCTTGCTAAACGTTTACCTTAAACAGAACGGAGGGCCGTCTGTTCAACAAGAGTTAAATAAATACAGATGCAAACCTATTTACGCTGCCTTTTGAACTTAAATGTCAGACTGCCTGAGCGGGAACCGAACCCACGACCATTGAAACCAAAGGCCATGGTCCTATACCGCTGCTGTAAGAACACGGCCTTTAATGGCAAAGGTCGTGGGTCGATTCCCCACTCAGGTAGTCGGATATTTAAGTCCAAAACGCAATGAGGTTTGCATCTGTATTTATTTATCGTTTAACTTGGTAAGTAAATTTAAATTTTCACTCTGAAAATGAATTGGTTTACTGCATTTAAGCTTTTGCCTAAACTCGTAAATAATAACCAATTTAAAGTTTAATTGAATCTGCGTGCTGTTTGAGTAACGTCTACTTAGTAAGCCAGAATCAACTTTCATCCTGAACAATTTGTATATTGCGCCGTACGCACATCTGAAATTGACAGATTACAAATTAAATTTAATTCTGGCACCAAAGGGGAAGTATCACAGACAAGAGTTTCAATTAAAATATAAAACGATTTTTATTAAAAAGTACATTCAAGAGTTTGGACACATTTGTAATCTGGCAATTTCAGACGTGCTTACGGCTCAATGCAATCCGTACGCAATCCGTAAATACAACGTCAAAATTCAAACCGTAAATTTTTTTTTTTAAAGTTTCTTATCACTCTTTGCTGCTTTTTTCCCTCAGTAGCAATTAACTTACGGCTCAATACACACATTATTGAGGATAAAAGTTTACACTAACTAGGAAACAGGCTTTGGGCCTATTGTAGGCGGAGCGGATAGAAATGTATTTTAAATTCGTTTATGCTCTCATTTTAATGACTTTGCAATACTTCCTAATGTTCCTTAAAAATCCGGGTGAAATCCTCACTCAGTTAGGTTTTGAGTTTTTTGCTTTTTTGTATATGCAGTCTTTTGTGTTGCTGGTCTTTTTCACATTTTAGCTTTTTTTAAATTTTAAACAGGCCTAAGCTACATTTCACATTAATTTTAAAAGGCTTTCGTTTGCTC